>CAJNIZ010043345.1:41096-56993 GCA_905231905.1 Symbiodinium pilosum
TAGACAAGGGCTCACATATGGATTACATGCTGGCAGTTGCAATGGTAAGGTGTCTGAGCAGCTCTGCGGGATGCATGTGTCCCGGGTTTAGGGTTTAGGGTTTTGGGTGTTGGGTTTTGGGTTTAGGGGTTTAGGGTTTAGGGGTTTAGGGTTTAGGGGTTTTGGGTTTAGGGGTTTAGGGTTTAGGGGTTTAGGGTTTAGGGGTTTAGGGGTTTAGGGTAAGTTTGGGGTTTAGACCTTACCTTACCCGGGCTTAGCAGGGAATGAGGGAGTATACCATATAGGGATTATATAGGGATTGTATTCCTTGATTCCCTACTATGCCACAGTAAGTTACACACTTTGAACCGACACGTGCAGATGGATTCAGATAGATTACTCATGGATCAGGCCATCTCAGGCCACAGCCATCTTTAATCACTATGCTTAGTCCGGGGGCTCATCCTGCAATTGAGGAGCAGGCGCATCTAACTTGGTTGTTTAGAAGTCCAGCTGGTGGAAAAGTCTCAGTGATTGTCGTCATTACGAGGCTCAAGTTGAAGTCTATCTTGGCCCCCCCATTTTGGAAGCTACCATGGATGTTTCTCAAGACGGTTTCTGGACATTCCGGTCTCTAGACGCTCCCCAATAAGGATCCCCGTTACCCCCCCTAGGGTCCCTAAGCGCCCTCAGCCTTGAGAACCTCCCACATCTTTGCCAGCTGCTGGATGTGAAGCTGGCTGCGCAACACCGCGCGGTAGCGATACATGCAGAGTGCGCGAAATCGGCCACTGGCCCGGAGTAGGGAGTATTTATCGGATGAGATGCCCAAGAAGCGCCTCACCCCAACCCCAAAGCCCCACGCACGGTTTTTTGCCTTTGAGGTTCTACCGTGATTACCTTGCCAAAGTGGCAGAGGCTGTGGAGGAGGGTATTCCAGTACAAGGCCATTCCAACTTGCAGTCTCCAGACCACACCCCGAGACCTCAGAAAAACTTACGCAGGTTCTATATGGTAGTTTCCCAGAATTAGAGGACCTCAATATAGACCCCGATCTTGACCCCAATATATTAAACTCCTTCCTAGAGGGACCCCCCAAAAAAGGGACACCCCAATGTTGGGAAATCCCCAGATGATCCACCTGACCCATCAAATGTTGAGCCCCAGAAGCCTACGCCTGAGCCGGGAATTTACTCCCTCAAACCCAAAGGGTCCATGTAGGTATATAGCATATACTTAGGGCCCCAAGGGGTTCCCATATGACTACTTGTGGGCCCATGGAAGCTCAAGAAGCGCCCTAAAGACCACTATGCTGCCGCATCGGCTTCCATTTTTGCTTGGGGGAGGGTAAAGGATTTCGTGCCCAAATGGTACAGTTCTTCTTGTCTAAGGCTCTGCCATATTGGTCGCATGATTTCGAGAAGCGGCTAGGTCTCACTCATGAAATGGCCACGCGGACACGGACACAGCAATCAATCTGTGAGTCCAAAGAGCCAACCAGCCAACACTACTTCGCATTTTGAGACAGGCAATGTAATTCGAGAAAGTCTGCAAGGAATAGCAGGGTCAAGGGTGCGACTCTCACGCCCTTCGGGTCCATTTTTTCGGCAATGTAGTGATGCCAGCTGCCCCTCAAATCAGACCACTGCAGCCCTGCAGCTTATACTCTCTAGAGCCTAAATCAAAACGCTTAAAACCGCTCTGTCGCTAGGCTACGTTGCCTGGGCGTTGATGGACAACTTCGAGTGGGCGGACGGATACAAGCGACGGTGCATTGGCTGCTGAACATATACCACTTTCTAGAGAAGTTGTGGCAGAGGCCCTTTCGAGCAAGATACCTCTTTTGGAATTAGCGCGCTGTACCATGAGCCACAATGGGCATTGAGTCTGTTATGAAGTAGGTCGAACCTCCAGGTCTTGCGACTTTTCGAAGGGAATTACTTTAGCTTCTGTAGGAGCATCCGAAAGTTCAAGGTCCCTTTCTGCTGGCAGGAGGCCGCTAGGAATTGCGTCTGCATGATGTTAAGCTTGGTATCGCGCTGATGAGCCTGGAAGTGGTAGTCTCCTAGATCAAAAATTCTGCTAATGCCCTTCAAGGTCTGATTATAGGCATACGTACTTAGACGTAGTGTCAGTGCTCGACCGATTTTAGATTTTTCACTTGAAGGCTATAGATAGGATGGCGTGATCGTTACGGATTCAGAGTCGTTCCCCCGAGGGGTAACAGGGCAACTGCGGATACCTCCCCATTGCGGAACGTACCTTCAATCTTTCCAAGCTGGAGACGTTTTGATTCGGGGTATGTTACTTCTATGAGGAGTAGTTCACTACCGCATACATACACCTAGACCGCAACTATCCTAAAGTAGGAACATTTTATAGACGTTAGGGCCCGAGCTCGTAGGTGTCGTCGGTAGACTTGGACTTCCCCTCTTTATGGGGGTTTCCCAAAATTAGGGGTACCTTTTTGGGGATTCCCAGAATAAGGACTACAGTATTTTAGGGTCTATATTGGGGTCCCCCTATTTTGGGAAACCAAATCAGTGGTGAAGGTGTTAGGAGCTCCGGGATCCTCAGAACCTGGTACTGTTCCATTTTTCGTCTCAGGAAGACATTTCTGCGACATGAAGCTGGATTTAGGATCTATCTAGGGTTCCCTGGGAGCTTCATGGAATGTCTTGGGAAGTTGTTGGCAGTTTGGACGTGGAACTACTTTGATCATAGCGGCTTGATGTCCGGTTTTGGGGTATAGTGGTGATCCCTTCACCCAAATGGGAAAAAGTACACCCCCCTTGATGAACATTCCCAACGCCATACCCTACAGAACAGGCATTTAATTTGTTGGGCATGGTGGTACTTTTTGGGATGACTTAGGACTGGGTGTGTTGATGATGTCTTGGAATATGCTGACGGTCCAGAGCTTCATTCAGCGTCACACATCTTCCTAAAACCTGAGCCCTCTCCCGCCTATACACATATATATATATACATATGTGTATGTTAATGGCACTTGTGTATGTTTCTTGGGTGTATATATCTGTCATCCTTAGCTGTAAGTTTTGGCCGAAGAGTTGAGTAGACCGACCCAGGACAGAGCCTATCGGCCAATCTGAAGTCGTACCTGACATCCATTACTTATCCTCGAACCCTCAACACCTTAAACCCTATAAAAGGGAAAGCGCTTATGGGCCTTTCTTGAGTACCTTCCATGTGAAACGCCACAGCAGTTTGCGGCACCCAAAATGGCACCTATGATTTCGCGGGGCCCAAACCCCGAACCCATAGCTCTAGAATTTCAGAGCCTGCTTTTGAGATTCCATTAGGGATCCTGAAGCCCAAGCCCTAAACCTCCCCTTTTCTTCACATCCTTAACTACGTTTCTGCTGTTCCATCTCTGACTTATGGGGGTGCGAAGTGCCATGCTGGTCAGCTTTGTGAAATCCCCATACAGTCCGAACACGAAAGCTATTTATCCCTGGGCCAGTCCTTGGAAGTTCCCTTATTGATTTACTAGTTCCAATGCTTGAGTAGTGCGGCCTAGTGGGGCCCTGGATCTTCTTCAGCAGAGCCTTAAAAGCCCGCCGAAGCCCGGGACTTAGTTCAAACCCTACAGAAAAAGCTGCAAACATAAGCCGACAAATCCACAGGGTCCAAGCATCTACACAGCACATACTTAGGCGCCCTGGGCCTCACACATGTATCATTTGAGATATCCAGACCCTTTGAGAAACTCAGGTTCGGCCTCACCTACGTTGACTTCGGGACGCAGACGCCCTGCGCACGTGAGAATTTGCAGGTTCACAGTTTCGGAAAAAGGTCTTATAGGGGATATGTAGGGATACGCAGTTATTAGGGATTAGGGTTTAGGCTTAGGCCTCCCTTCAATGGCACATTAGGTGTCTCGGTGTTCAGGTGGGTTGAGAAGAGTTTGTTGTTATGACTAACTAACCTAGCAACCTCTGGCAACCATGATTTCCTGTTCAGCTCTCAAGGGGTCAAAATGCGCCCTATGTGACCCTTGCAGGTGGCTTTTATAATCCTTGAGATATCCCGCAGGCCCCCAGGATGCTCCTACTTGAAGGACACCCAATGCATACATATAAATAAATATAAATGAACATATGTAGGCAAATACAGCCAGGGGCCTTTTAAGCTTCAGGGCTTGAATTTGGAGCCTTCTAGGTGTCTTCTGTGGGCCCTGATCGTATTCCTGTCCTAAACGCAGTTGCAGCTGCCAAGCCCAAAAGCGCAATGCCTAAATCCTACGACGCCCCTTCATCACTTCATCTTTTCCAGTCTTTCAGCCTGCATGCAGCCTTCTGGGTTTTGATTGCTTCCTTAGTAGAAGTAACCAAAGTGACACTGTTCATCATCCTAAGATGCATGTGGGTAGATGTCAGCCTTGGAGGCAGGGTGGTATTGGCAGGGGTGCTTCCAAAACCCAACCCCAAATTTTGGGAAACCCATAGGCATAAACCTTCTGTATCCCTATGTAACCCTATGTAGCCCCTATAATCTCCTTTGAAGGTACATGAGCAAACACAGCGCAAATGAAGAGGCATCTTCCAAACTTGGTCCTAAAGAGAGAGAGATTCCCAAATCCTAAACGCAATACAAACTCTGTAGATCTCAACTCCTGAACCTCTAACCCCTGAGCTCCCCAACCTAAACCGGCACCCTAAACCGTGACCCTTGCGTTTCTGGACGGCGGTTTTTTGCATCTTAGGAAGCGAACGCCGAAACAGTCAGTGACCTGCCTGCAAGCTCCTCAAAGGCTCCGCTTGGAGTATGTTTGTTTTAGGGTCTGGGGTGTAGGAATTATAGTCCCCCTGAAGTAGATAGAATATGGGGTATATGGGGCTCTTATTATAGTATACCCAACGCCATATTCTATCTACTTAAGGGGAACTATAGTGTTTGGGGTCCATAGGTTTTTTGTCTTGGGTGTCAGGATACAGGGTTGTTGTGTCACCTCTGTGCCTTACCCAGATCCTCTGTGGAGCTCCCTACTGAGTAGTTTGTTCTAGCATATAGCAAACCTCAAACAGAACTACATAGGAGGTCTAGGGTAAACCATCAACGTGAACTCTCTCCAAACCCCCCAACTTCCAAGCAGAGCAACATCCCAGGCACATTGGTGGACGGGACTCAACAGCCAGCTGCGCACTGTTTGGACGTGAAGTCCAGCTGAAGCAGCCAGTCGAACTCCTCAACAATTGTTCTGCTAATTCGCTATCAGGAATCTGCTAGCATCAGGGCCTCGTTATATACCCGCCAAAAGTCTGATACTCAAGATAAGACCCTCAGAAGTGAAACCTTCTGCCACCATGTGCGAAGAGATGTGAATCGGGTTTAGGATGTAAGGTTCAGCTGTTAGATGGTATTTTGCGCGAGTCGCAGAAGTTTGTTCGCTGCTGAAGCGCTACATATCCTATATCCCTCTATATCCCTTCATAACCCTATGTCTAGCCCTTTACATCCCTTTGTGATCAAGGCTTGTACTATGGTCAGCCGCTTGGGGCTCAGTTTGCCTGATTTGGGTGGTATATCTAGAAAGAATCTGCTGCCCATTGGATTTCAACCATTAGTTGCAGACTAGAGTATAGACAGTTAGTTCCTGAAAGCACAAGACATCGCCACTTTGGAACCTACAGCCGGGAAGCCTTTCCTGAAAACCCCAAGCATCACATCTCTTTTCTGCGAATCCTTCTAAATACATCTGAATCTATGCCCCGTTCCGACTAAGATGTGTATGGCTCCAATATCACGGTGAATCGCCAGGCTACCTTAGCTACTACAAGTAGAATGCTGCTAGCTGATTGATACTGGCTGCCTCAGTTTTCGTGCGCGAAAAACCTCGGCTGGGTAGTGGGCCGACAGGATGAAACAAATGCCAAGAATTAGGGTCAAAATGGAGGTCGCTCAAGATTACCCTCTACAGAATGTTCATGGCCGAACACTTAAGGGTTTCATCAGAATGGAAGTCACTTCTTATCTAGAACAGAAACAGAATACTCCATAGTTCGTCATGATTACAAAGTAGATTACGCTAGTGTGTCGTCAAAGTGAAAGTACCCCCTATAGAATTACCAGCAGGGAGGAAAGCAGAGCTCCTCTTAGTCATTCGAACGGTGAATACGATTGTTGGCATCTATCTCCCAAAGGGTCCATGTAGGCATGTGGGAGCCCCATTTGGAGCCCAAATATATACTACATGCTTACATGGACCCTTGGGGTCTATGAAGTGGAGGACTCAATGCCAGTGTAAGGTTTACGGCGCTTAGAGAGACCTCTCGTAGCCGTCCTTCTTTAGTCTCCTAGGGCTGCGGCGCTCATGGATTCCTGAGACTCACTTCGCCGTGATATTGAACATCTGCACCCCCCCGCTACATGAAATATGGTTCCCAACATATTGGGTTTTTTAAGCATATCCATCATGAGGAGGTGTGTTAAGTCTAGTCTCAACTTTGAATTCCCCAAACTTTTCCGTATAGAATTCTGACTAGGGGTGCCTTACAATTCTTTCCCATGTGTCCTTGAGAATCTTGCCATTCTTCAGATATCGGGACCAGAGCTCTGAAGAATTGAATTGTGCCGACTTGGCTAGCCACTGTTTTGGTTTGGGGTTCAGGGATTGAGATAGGTCCTGCCACTTCTAAATGCCCTACCAATATACCCCAGCTTGTGAAGAAAGTGGCCGGCTGACATCCCCCTGGTGGTCCTCCTTGTGTTTTCTTGAGACCTGGCCGTAAGTGAAGCCACGACGTTTCCTCCTGTCGGCGTCCAGAACCATGCGTGATTTAGCTAAGGAAATTCGTCGCCAGGGCGCACTCTCCGACCTCAGATAGTTCCCCAGGCCCCCCAGAACATAGAGTAGGTTGAGCATTAAGGTTGAAGGTCAATTTCTCACGTTCGTTGGCCAGAGCTCCGCGCCGTCTTTCATTTTTATCGTCCGAATCTGGCTTCCGTGACATGAGCCATGGGCAGTGGACTCTGTATGGCCATATAGTCTTTGACCAGTTTTGAAGTCTTGCATGTACCTTGCAAAACAATATTGAGTGCCAAAAGCCAGAAGTCTAGGTCATGGGCTCCAGGTTCCCCGAAAACCAAGCGCTGCAAAAAGGAACATGAATTTGCTATGTTTTTGTTAACTGGTTACAATATATTATTATTCAAAAAGAACTGCAGGGGAGGCTCTGGGAAGTTCTCCACTCTTTTAGGGTTTAGGGTTTAGGGTTTAGGGTTTATTTTGCTTACCATGTTTCTGCGAGTGCCCCCTCCGACTTCTTGAGCTTTGCAAGCTCCAGTGCGCACGTCTGTGCACGCCGCTTAGCGCGATGTCCCAAAATACCTTCTAGGCTAGCCGTTGCTGCACATCCCTCCGGGTCCTGTTCTCCAGCTAGCAAGTATTCAAAACTGCACCAAACACATTGAAATAGAAGCTATACTGCCCATGACCAGGAGATTCGGGAACCTTAGGGACAGTTTGCAGATGCTTGCAGATCATCCCAGGTGACTTTCTGTGGGCATACGCATACAGGCACCATACCTGGACTTTGATTTGATGTAGATTTCCCTCGGGGCTTCTGAGAACATAGCTGCATGTACAAGGCAGGTATCTACACAGCCTCCTGAATGTGCTGAACGTGGCAAACGCACCTTCTAATGCATAGCTTTTCTCTGTTGAAGTGCTCGGCAGAACCAGCCGGAGGTGTGCTATACGGGGATCTATTTATGGCTGGTCTTCAACAGCCTTGAAGGTACAACAACTCAGAGAAGAGCCCATGACGTGCCTCAGCAAAACCCAGCGCGGGCCCCAAAGCAGGGCACCGTGATGGGTTCTGGGGTAGAATTTAGATATCCGAGCCGTCGTGGTCTCTGCACGCCGAGGAGCCTCTTTAAAGAGCCACATGGGCTATTCCCAAAATTATGGGCCCTTTGGGTTGTAGATTATATTATGGCACCTATTTAGGGGTTCTAAAATGAGACCCTATGTTTGGGAACGACCCACATGGTTAAAGGTTCATGGTGTGAGGCATTAATTACAGATTCAAGCATTTCGGTAGGGTGAAGGTAGTAGGGACCCGCACGGAGCTTTACACCTCGAGAACTCACGCAGGAAGACCTCCTACACAAGGCGCAGTCCAATCCCTAGGGCTTCAACAATCTCACAGCAGCTGCGCGCTCTTGAGAGACTTTAGGGCCCAATGTAGGTATTGTTTGTAGACATAAAGCCCCAATGAAGGCAGGCCAGACTTTCGTCAGCTTGCAGTCTCCTGCGCTTGTGTAGTCTGACGGTCAGGTATGTCATAGACACCGAGATACTTGAAAACACGCTTGCATGAATCTTCCCAAAGGGTGCATGTAGGTATATAGTATATATATACTTGGGCCCCAAATGGCGTTCCCATGTACCTACATGGACCCTTTGGGGTTGTTGCATGAAGATGCCAGAGTTGGTGAGCGTTTCATGCGCAGCCGGGCGGGAGAAAGCTAGTCAACGCCAAAACAAAAATTGCCAGAGGAGAAGGGTGGGGTGTGACATTCGTACAAAAAACAGTTATACAGTAATTTCCATTTTCATTTCCATTATTCCAATAAAGGGCCTACTCCCCACCAAGCGAATCAAAACTGTTGGGGCGAATGACATGCTGCAACAAGAGGCTGCATAAGAAGCATAATTTAGGGGTAATATAGGGGGTAATATAAGGGGTTATGTAGGGGTAATATAGGGGTTATATAAGAAGGCATGAACTTGAGCTTTCCGTTGGATGCCACTTCCTCAGCACACTGCATTGAAAGTGCTGTATCCATACAGCAGGGATCCCAAAGCATCCTCCGAGATAACCAAACACCAGAGGCCCTCGCAACAGGGACACTCGATTGGATGACTCCTGCACATGCCCTAAGGGTCCAAGTGCCCAATAATCATACGTACCCAAAATTTGTACTACAATTACTATTTCCAAAATCCCAAGTACCTACAGTGGATACTATAAATCTTGCATGCCACTAGGTACGCGATTTCTGGTGCCATAACATACAAAGTTCATGCAGGATTTTAGCATCAAATCTAATATCATCCCTATATAACCCTACTAACGCCTATATAACCCTAATAGAATCCTTATTTCACCTAAAAACCCGTAATGATTAAGTACTTGGACCCTTGGAGATGAGCTTTCGAACTAAGATCCTGCTGGACCTTTCCATGATAGAAGCTGCCGAGTCGCTGCAACTCTCAGTCTGAAATTCCTATTCCTAAGGGTCTAAGGACCCAAATGATAGGGTCCCTTTAAAGGGGTTATAGGGGGATATATAAGGATATATAGGGATTATATAAGGGTCCAAGGACCCAAATAATAGGGCTTTAGGGCCCAAATACCATTAATATTACAGTATTTGGGTCCTAATACCCTATTATTTGGGTCCTTGGACCCTTAGGGTATTAGAGTATTAATTGTTATACAGGGGTTATATTAGGGTTATATAGGGGTTAATAGGGCGGGGCGCATGCCCCTAGATGCTATGACTACAATCCTCAAGAAGGGAATCCCCAAAAGAGGGTATTTCTTGACTTACTTACACCCAGAGGGGTTCACATACGCTTTTTCGTCGCGGGTATATACTATAGAGCTACATGTTACATGGGCCCTTTGCGGGGGTTCAGGGTTTAGATTTTTAGTGTGTGAGGGGAGGGTCTTAGATTTGTTGGGTTTAGGGTTGATAAATGGTTTGCTGTTTCAGGGTGCGTAGACTTTCTTCTTGGCACACTTCGTTAGCGTGGCTCTTAGGACTTTTATCAAGTTTAGTGGGTTTCATCTTCGTTGTAATACTTACTGGGGGTCAGCAGGGATAAAGGGTACATATTTTACGGGGATGATATTTAGGGACCCTCAACCCTATATAAGGATTGCGGCTAGGGGTCATGTTGTGGACTTTTCCATCGAACTTCTCGGATCGTCACCAAAGTCCTGAGTGCAGCAGTCCGAAATCAGCCAACATGTGCGAGCTCTGAAAGGTCCAAGTAGGATGTGGGTTTTCAGACGAAGCCCCAGACATCAGCAAAGTTGTGTCGAAGGATTCCTGTGCGCGGTTACAAGGCTTCCTTGAGACAGAGTATGCCGCTTAGTAGCGGAGCCACGATGGGATCTATGGGCCTTGGCAGTGTGCTAAGTGAAAACTACGTCAAGACAAGCCAACTTAGAACAGCATCACTACTAGTGGGGGTTTGGATCATGTTTTACGGAAGCTGAGCTGCAAACTGCGGCCGAGCATCATCAAGGAAGCCTTGTGATCGCTCCTCTGTGAGGGAAGGGGCTTGGCATTGAGATCTAAGCGGACATGTTAACAGCCAGATACTGGGTAAATTGTTGACGACCCTGGCCGGACCTCAGCTCGAGAACAACTCCTCAGAAGACATTTAACCGAGAAAGACCGAAGGCACTTTCCCGAAGACTCGTAACACCAGTAGGGGAAAGGGTTGAAGCCATCATCACGAGGGCATTGCTTGAAACGATCGTTCTCTTTATGTCCCGAAATACTCGGGTCCTTATTGAAGGAAATTCCCGAAATCTTCGATCCCTTTGGGAACAGTCTTTGTTGTGGTTTCCCTCATGCTGATGTGAGGGTTCCACAGGGAATGTTGGAAGTGGACGTAGGGTTCGTTTCATCAGACAGGAAGGCGAAGGTAGCCATTTCGGTTCATGCGTTGTAGCTAAGAGTCCAAGTACCCAAGAGATGGATACTGGGGATTTAGGTCATTGTAATGGTATCGCAGGTTTTGGGGAAGTATATTATCTAGCTGGGTGTGGCCCCTTCCAGTATAGCAGAATCTGGAGTTTGTTAAGGCCCTCGGACTGCATCGGCCTGGAGAGCCTGACATACGTAGACGACCCAAGTACGCAATCATCAGATTTCACGTCCCCAGGCCTACTGTCTGAATGGTTTTGTTGTGCCTAAAGCCCGACTGTTTGGCGTAGCGATCGGACTCTTGCTTTGTGTCATTCCAACCGCTGTAGCGTTCCATATTCGAAGAAGCATGTTGCCTCTGCATGCTCTTGCTGACACAGATTTGCCCGCTGCTTCCCTCGTAGCATCAAAGCAACATGGTCACAGCTCAAAGCTTTCTAGCATAGTGGTCTGATTATGTACAGGTCCAAGAGCTCTAGCGCGCGAGCTAGAATCTCTCGTGCATCTGGAAAAGGCTGACATGCCGGGCTGGACCAAGAAGCCTTCAACCTGGTAATGCGCCACAACGAAGAATTCATGGACTTACCTCCTATATGTCTAAGAATCGAGTGAAGAATTACTGCGGTTGTTGTTACTTACCTGTGAAAACGTCACGGCACTATGAGAACTTATAGAGGAAGGTTGAAGAGCTTCATGCAGCATCCCCCATGCCCCTGACTTCGGAGACACCTAGTCTATATTAGGTGGACCCCCCACACTGCAAAAGTGACAAGATAGGTGAGGATTTTAATATGGTCACAATTAACTCTTATATTCACTATTTCTGAGTTTGGGTCCTCCTAAAGTCTAAAATTACATCACCGTAGTTTACCCTCCAAACATGTTTGGTGTAGTCCCTTTCATAGGTCCTGGGGATCTAAGCTTATATATAGGCTTACTTCGAACCCTAAGGCACCAACCCTGGTTCCATTGGGATCCCTAGTCACTGAAGAATGGCTCTTGCCTGTCCCTCCCCCCGGTGCCCCACCGAATCCATATCTCCGTCTCCTAATCCCCTGTCTCTAAGGTTTGAAGTAAGGGCCCCTATTTTGGGCCCCTACAGTAGGCCTTTTCGGGGGATTCAGGGGTACACATAGGGTATATAGGAGGTACATAAGGATCCAGCTTAGGACCCATACTTGGGAAAATGTTTTCAACCTACAAGTCGTTAAGACTCGCTCGGAGGAATTTTCATTCTCAGTAGGGTGGGCGGGGGTGATTCTAAGGGGGGGGATTGCGAATCTTGGCCCTGGATGGCAAGGGAACTTCGTCACGTTGTTGAAGTTGCAGTGCTTTCAGGGGATATGAGGGGTTGGTTTTGATCTTTGTTAAGTTCCTCTCTTCGTTACCTTGAAGCTAAGTCTGTGATGCTGTACGCGGCGGCCGTTGAGACAGCGCCTGCTGTGCAGAGAGCGTTCTAGAGGGGTCTGTGAAGGTGTCATGGACTTCGCTGCGGGCGGCCATCCTATCCATTTGAGCCATAACCTAAACTCCTTAAAGAGGGTTATATGGGGGATGCTATTGGGAGTATTATGGGGGTTATTAAGGGGGATACTAGGAGTTTAGACTATGGCTCATTTACTCTAGCTCAGTCTACAGTCATTGCATGGCTACTTCTCCAAAAGCATCCCTGGCTAATAGAGCAACAGACGCAGGCTGAAGTAGGAGGACCGCGGACAAGCCATGACGTGAACCCTAGACACCATTCCTATACATTTCCCCGAAGGGTCCAAGGACTCAAATAGTAGGGATTTAGGGCCCAAATACGACAGTCTGAATGGTATTCGGGACCGAAAGTCCTATTATTTGGGTCTTATATACCCCTTATATAGTCCCCATATATCCTTATACATCCCCTTGCAAGCCCTTTGAAGGGACCCTATTATTTGAGTCCTTGGACCCTCAGGGTCCCATCCTGTGAATGTAGCATTTGAGAGGCTGAAGAAGCAGTGCAGGATGGCAGCAGGCAGACTTTCTTTTTGGCTTCTGGATTGCGGGTTTCTTTCCATGGGGTTTGGAGTTTTAGGGCTTCCGGATCAGGGACTATCCAGCTTAGGCTTGAAGACTTGGGGATTGGGGCTTAGGGTCTGAGGTTTAGGGTCCTCTCAAGATCAAGAGGATGCCTTCTGTATTCTAGCTTTGGCTATGTATGACTTTCCGGGTGAAGTTGTCGGAGTTCTTCAGGTACCTTCATTACCCTGAGGGTCCAAGGACCCAAATAATAGGGTTTTAGGGCCCAAATACCAGTAATATTATAGTATTTGGGCCCTAATACCCTATTATTTGGGTCCTTGGACCCTCAGGGTTAGAGTCTCCACAAGGGATTTTACTGCATGCTTATAAGGACTCTGTGTCTCAAGCACTTCAAGAGCCAAAGAGTGCCTTTAGGATTCCCGGCCTCGGAGTTATTCAGTCTTACTATTCCCTGACCTTGGCCAGCAGGCAGGTTGTACGAGCTGAACAGCGTTCTACGTCCCTCCCTGCGGTGCTACTGCATCCATGCTCTAACGGTCAGCATTTTCTTCTACTATGAAGCTCTGCCTGCAAGGCGTTGTAACCACTATAACATTCTACAAATCCTACAGATGCCATCTGCTAGACCCCTTGCATCAGGCGTGTTAGGCTCCCAGGGCCCTAAACGCTTCAAAAGAATTCAACGGCGTCACACAGCCCACATCAGGCTCAAGGATGTGTGCTACGCAGGCTCAGTACACCCCTCGCCTGCAGCCCTTACCTAGACCCTAGACCCTAAACCCAACATAGTAAGTAGTTTCCATGGTCTTTTCCATTATCCCTATATATAACCATGGTAGTTTCCATTTTCTTTGGTGCCTGTAGGCTTCGTCTGGTTCTTTGGCCAAAGGGCCAGCCAGGCGCAGCCAAGCTTTTGCAGTTTGGGTCCAGAGTGGCAGGAGTGGCTTGAGGTCTGATTGACAACGTTTTTTCAGTGGTTCGGTAAAGGACTTGAAAAGTCGAGAGCCTGGGAAGCTTTTGCAATGGTAGTTTGGTAGATGTATCTTGTGGCTTGGGGAAGTTGACGTTTGGACCTGCAGTGTGGGGTTCGCAGTTTCAAGTCTTGACCAGGACTTGCCAGCTTGTGGAATCAGGGTTCTTTTGTCGCTGGCTTCCCTTGGTCTAAGTCGAAGATGAATAGTCAGTCCGTCTTACAGCCTGAGCCTGGCGCTGTGCTGTTATCACAGCAACTCCGCAGGTCTAACAAAGGGTTTGAGAGGAAAATTTGAGGACATCATGGTTTTGAATTCCTGCAGGTGCAATCCCCGCCCCTGGCCAAGCGAGCTAGGCCCACACGAACCCATGGCGATGTGAGCACCACACTTAGCCCCTTTTAGAGTTTTGTGGATACTGCAGCCTTTCAGCTAACTGTTGATTTGATTGATGACTTGAAGGGGCGGTAAATTTGGTCTGGAACTTTGCCCAGCGCTCACGCAGACATGTTTGGTGTTTGTGGGGTTCCTTTGCTGTGCCAACACCACGCACTGCCAAGCTACAATTGATAAGGACTTCCTGCCCTAGGGATGGGCATGTCAGACATCGCAGATGCGCAGTTGGGAACAAACTTCAGAATCTGTTAAACTATAGATTGGCAAGCCACAACGACAGCCAAACCGTAGCTTGCCGTAGCTTCGTAACCCTGAACATTAAACAATCCCGAAGCCTTATCGCCAACCTAGCGCTGGACTCCTTCAGAATGTCTGCTCATCATTTCCAATCCTGAGAAATGGACTAGTGACAATCAAGCCCCCGCCGATGCCTACTCTACAAGCCCGAATGGTACTAGATATGGTCCCTAGCGTCTAGCTGTCTAGCTCATCTATCTATCTATCTATCTATCTATATATATATATAGTATCACATAACCCAAAGCTCTACTACAATAAGTGATCTTTAGGTGTGCATATATATATAAGTGTTTCACATAACCCCCAAAGCCCTGTTCCAATCATTTAGTCCTCTAGATGTGCAAAAAGGTGATGAGACCAGCAGCCGAGAAGCCTTGGCGACATGGTGTAGAGATGCCAGGCGGGTAAATCCCTTTGCCTTGCCCTAGGGTTCTAGCGTTATTTAGATAAGATTTAGGGTCTAGGGTGTAGGGTATAGGGTTTAGGATTGAGGGTATAGAGTTTAGGAATTGGGGTATAGGGCTTGGGGTTTAGGTCTACTTTGCTTAGGTGGTTATAGGGCTCCCAGTTACTTAAATAGTAGACCTACTGGGTCATGTAACT
The DNA here is from genome assembly GCA_905231905.1 of Symbiodinium pilosum. Lineage (NCBI taxonomy): Eukaryota > Dinophyceae > Suessiales > Symbiodiniaceae > Symbiodinium > Symbiodinium pilosum. The sequence goes on from CAJNIZ010043345.1 coordinate 56,051, forward strand.
ATAGGGTATATAGAGCCTAGAACTTAGGTAATTGTAAGTCTAGGGTTGCTTAGGTGGTTATGGGGTTGATCTTCAGGATCCTGCGACCCTACCGCCGAAACTGGAAGTCTTGCATGGCCTGAGTATTGGGTAATACCATGGTTCCCAAGGTACAAGGTACTTAGGGTCATGCAGGATCGTGAGTATCCACGATAGGTACCCAAACCCTTGGGAATCCTGGTAGTTTAGTATACGAAGGCCATGCGGGTTTGGGTATCAACAGTAGGATTAGGAGGTTTTCCAGCTCAGATTTAGTAGTGTTGACAACCCTTCCGCCGGGGCATAGCGAGGTTCAAAAGTTTACCTCCGTTCAGAATTGCTTGGCATGGGGGCAACAATGAAGTGTGGTGCTTCATCCGCTGCTTGCACCTACTCTAGCTTGCTGTATTCAGACTCTTAATGCAACGCGCAGTGAATTGCAGCTTGGTGAGGATCTTTGATATGGTGGCCGCCAAAATGTTTGTCCTCTGTGGGGTCCCGGTTCTAAGACGGCCGCAATTTTCAAGGCATTCAAAAGAGTCCACCATTCGGAGCACCTCAAATCCTTAGCCCGCAAATCCTAAAGCCCTACACCCCTAGATCCTAAGATATGAAAAGACTAGGTAGGCATATTGCGCAACACTAGTTGCATCTACAACAGTAGTTTTGAAGGGACTGAGGGGTGTTACCTGCTTGTGACTATGACTAAATCCTTGGTGCCTGGCTAGGCGAGAGCTTGGCTGCCTCCCAATGCCTGCGCCCAAGGAGGAGGCCCCCTGCTTGAGGGCTTACGGACTTCACAAACAAGTAGGTCGAGTTGGGTTTTTCTAGCTTGGGGTTAGTAAAGGTGCTGTCTCTAGGATAGGGTTCAGGGATGATATTCCCCAGGGTATGGAGAATGTGGAGTTTTTTTTTTTTTTTTTTT
>CAJNIZ010043346.1:26179-36430 GCA_905231905.1 Symbiodinium pilosum
GGACCTGGAGGGAAACGAAGCCGGCCCCACCCCCCCCCGCATTTTGTAAGGAAGAGGGTTTTTCGTTTTGACCCTCTCCGCCTTCAGCAACCATCCAACACAACCCGAAACCTGAACCTTGAAGCTTCAAAGCCCAAACCCTCAAAAGATTCCCCCTTTCGAGCTCATTTAGTAGTTTCCCAAAATAAGGGGACCCCAATATAGACACCTAAATACTATAATCCTTATTATAGGGACCCCCAAAAAGGTACCCCTAATTTTGGGAAACACCCATTTAGGTCTGGAGCCTGGAGGATGGGTTTACTTGATGGTTCATAGCCACGCGGTTTAGGGGTTTAGGGGTTTAGGGGTTTAGTCTAGGGGTCTAGGGGTTTAGGGGCTTAGGGGTTTAGGGGTTTAGGGGTTTAGGGTTTAGGGTTTGGCTATGTCCCTGGGCCCTGTAGGGGTTGTATGAGCTCTAGTCTAAACCCCTTAAAGGGGGGGTTATGTAAGGGATTATATGGGGGACCACTAAAGGGGTCATTAAGGGGGATACTAGGAGTTCAGACAATGGCTCAGAAAGGGAGAACGGAAAAGAACATGGAAGCGACTACTTAGGGTTTAGGTCAAATCATCGTCCAAGTGTGCCTTCCTTGTGGGCTGGTGGAACTTTGGGTCCTGCATCGCAGGCATGTTACCTCTTGCATACGCTTGGATTAAGCCCTAAACCCTAAATAGTAGCTTCCATGTTCTTGTCCATTATCCCTATGTAAGCCTTAAAAAGTACCCTGAACCCTAAACCCTAAACCTTCATATCCAAGGCTATAAAGTACCCTGAACCCTAAACCCTAAACCCTAAACCCTAAAACCTTCATAGCCAAGGCTCTGGCGCTAGCCGAGGAGGCGGCTGCGGAGGGCGTTCCCACGCACGGGCCCCACGCCGGGCTGGGCTTAGACTATGGGCTGTGAATATGCGTGTCTTAATTGGGGTACCGTATGTAGGGGCTTAGGGTTTAGGGTTTTGAATAGTTCTATCCTGTACAGCGGTTTCAATATAGGGGTACGGGGTCTAGGGTTTAAGGGTTCAGTGGTTTAGGGCTTAGGATTTAAGGGCTTAGGCATTACGGCTGAGTGGGTTTGAGTTGAACGGATTTCCAAAGCGGATTTGGAAATCCAGATAGATCTGCTGAAGCAGCAGCTCGACCAGCTGAAGTGCATCAGGGTAATGCTTCTATATCTCCCCATATAATCCCTGTATAATTTGATATATATATATACATATATGAAACCTGAATGTCATTTTTATATAACCCCAGTTGCTATTTCATGTTCCATTTTCTTATCTAGTTGACGCTCCCTGACTTGGGTTGCTGTATACGCCTTGGGACGTCGGAGATCTTCCCACCCCCAGGTCAGGAATCTCACGGCCCTTAAAGAGGGGTTCTGGGAGTCATACATGGGTATATAGCAAGGTAGACACTCCCGGAAGCTAACATGGAAACCCAAAAAGGGCCCTGATTTAAAGACTACAGTCCTTGTAAGAGGGGATTATATGGGTTCCCATGTTCCCTAAACCCTAAGCCCTAAACCCTAAACCTCAAGCCCTAAACCTTAAGCCCTAAACCCTAAACTCTAAACCCTTAAACCCTAAGCCCTAAACCCTAAACCGTAGCTTAGGGTTAAACATCCTCGCAAGCCTCGAGCCCTGTATTGTGACGTCTCGCTCCCGTTGCCCAAGCTGCGAGTAAAAGGCTCCCTAAGTACTTGAGAGACCGGAATTGGGGCTATATAGGGGTTTAGGGTTCAGGATATATAGGGATAATGGAAAAGAAAATGGAAACTACTAAGTATAATAGGGCATATATTGGGGTTATAAAGGGATAATGGAAAAGAAAATGGAAACCATAGGGGTTATATACAATTGTAATAGCAACAATATTAAGCATGTAACCTAGCACAATGCAACACCGCGCAGCTACTTGGCTGAATGGGAAGCATACATGCAATCTGCGGGCATCAGCTGCATTTTCAGTACACTCCCCCAAACTAACATGGAAACCCATATAGGCCCATTTTAGAGGGACTGTAGTCTTTAAAGGGCCCCTTTTGGGTTTCCATGTTAGTTTCCAGGAGTGTAAGTTCCCCACCAGGAGAATGACCTCAGTGGGCTCGCCGGCTCAGGGTTTAGGGTTTTGGGTGTAGGGTTTAGGGTGAAACTTCCTGGGGCGAAAAGGACCTGAAGAGGCTAAGCGCAGACAAATGCCCAACATTTGCGTCACAGTTGCAAGCTCTCCTTTGCCAGATCTGCCACATGTGGCATGAGCTCAAGATCAGAGGCCTGTAGAATACATGGTTCAGAATGACGGTGTGGTTTACCCCATCTGAGATGTTGACAGCCTGCGGCTTTGAAGTCTGGTTTCTATAACTTAGCATCTGGGCTTAGGATTTATGTGAGGTGTAGTGGTGTTAAGAGGCATACGCAACTTCCTTGGCAAATCATAATGCTGAAGGGTTGCCTCTACGGGGTTCTAAGGGAACGGACAAAATTTGGAAAGTGTTCTGTTACTGTGGATATGGTAGTTTCCCAAAATAAGGGGACCCCAATATAGGCCCCAATATACTATAATCCTTATAATCCTTATTATGGGGACCCCCAAAATGGTACTAGTTTTAGGAAACTCCCATATGGGGTTGAGGGTATAGTGTTCAAGGTGGGGGGCTTCAGGTTCAGGGTTTAGGTTGTTTGGCAAAGATAATGACATCACCCGACCGCCCCCCAAATGGAAAAAGGTTTCACATAGCGTGGCTTCCGGCTCCGACATCTAAACTAGCCAGAACTTGTCATGCTGGAATCCACAGGTAACTTTGGGAAGATCTAGATAGGTTTGGGCTTCTGGTGTGGTAGAATGGAGAACATGCGGTTTAGGATTGACTGTCCTGGATTGGGGGGGGGGGGGCTTGGTCGTAGTCGCGTGGGGTGTCGAAGCTGTTACTGACATTTTTTTGCTGAAGTATGCGTCCTTACACAGACAGCTGTCCGTTTAAACGTTCGCTTGCTAGGAAAAATTATGGTATGACCAGGGAAAACCGGATATTCCTTCATAATCAACTACCATGAAAACAACACACGCGTTTTCGTCGCATACCTACATAGGTCCACTTACACTGGCCGTTTGGTAAACCCTAGCTTGAACCCAATGATTAGCACCCTGAATCCTAAACCTCATCCCTGAACCCTAAACAGCCAACCCCCACCCTGAACCCTAGGCCCTGAATCCAAATCCCCAAATCTAAATCCTAAGCCCTAAATTCAAAACCTTAAGCCCTAACCCCTATAGACCCCAAATTTCAAACCCGAAGCCCTAAATCTTAAATCCTAAACCCCCAACACCTTAAGCCTTACTCACTCGAACTCCAACCGGCGCTCGTAGCCCAGGCCAGCCCCCGCTCCAACTCCAGCTCCAGAAGAGGAGCGTTGATCTCAGCTTCCGCAGAATCCACAAACCCTGGGGTCTCGAGTTTAGCGTTTAGGGTTTGGCAAGGGTTCAAGGTCGTAAAGGGGCTTATATGTGAGGGTTTAGGGTCTGGCATGGGTTTAAGGTTATGATTAATGGGTTTCACATGTTAGAGTTCAGGCTTTGGCAGGGGTTTAGGGTTAGAGTTTTAGATGTAGGTGATGGACGAGAAAATGGAACTAGTACCTAGGGTTTATGGTTGGGCCACAAGGATATAGCGGTCGATCATATTATGTGGGGGCTATTTATGGGCACCTAGGACTTAAGATCTAGGATAGGGTTTGGAATTCAAAGTGTAGGGTCAAGGGTTTCGAGTGTAGGGTAGAGTTTAGGGTGTAGGCTTAGGGGATTAAGCACTAGGAAGCGAGGCTCCGAGAGGCATGACCTTGACCCTGGAAAGCAGCCCCCCAAAATCGGAGTTGTCGCCTAGATAGCCGTTTGGCCAAGGCGAAGCTGCTTGGCCATTTGCAGCGCCAGGTCCAGCGTTTGGAGGAGACATCCCAGACAGCCAACAATGCCAAAAAAGTCTGGGAACATGCAGCGAGAATCAACTCATAGGACTTGGCCTTGCGAGCGGCGAGCGGCTCTTGCTAGACCGAGGCACGTAGGCTCAAGTACAACGCTTCTATCGGGAGCATCGGACCTAGGTGCGATTCGGCTGCCTGGCAACACGCCTCCGAGCGCCGCGAACAAGATGATGAAACACTATCGACTGGCAATGCATCTATTGTTCGAAGCTGGCCTAGACGATGATGGTGTTGCATAGTACCCTGGAGGAAGCACGGTTTGCCTGCCATTATCATTTGGACCCCAAAAGTAGGCAATTCGATGACGCAAACTCCATAACAAAAGTCAAAAGACCATCATCCGGCATACTGTTGGGTCCATGTACAGATATATTGCACGCATTTGCGTAATGTCATTTTTTTCGAGTCGCTCTTGGGTTGCCTTGGGTCGAGAAAAGCTAGCGGTGGTAAGGCGCAAGTTTTTAAGGGGGGCGCGACTCTTGCTTTGACTCCAAAATATCCTCGACCCTAAGCCCTAAGCCCTTAAGCCCTTAAGCCCTAAAGCCTAAACCCTAAACCCTAAACTCGCTTATCTGCCAGTAGGGGATTATATGAAGCCAGATCACTGTCGCAGCCTGTGTAGAAGCCTGAATAATTACCGTTGCCATTCCCCTATATAGTCCCCCTTAAGGGGTTTAGGGTTTAGGGGTCTAGGGTTCAAGGTTTAGGGCCTTGGGTTTAGGAACATATAGGGATATAGTCCCCCTTAAGTACATACACTAAGGCCTTGGTTATATTAGAATAAGATCCCTATATTCCCCATATTCTATCTACTTAAGGGGGAATATAACCTTGCTTTACATGTAAACGAGAAAGCTCTGAGAAACACTGCGGGGTTCTGCGGAAGACGTAACACATAAGCTTAAGACAGAAGGGTTTAGAGTCTGCAGCTTAGCTTTAGGTTTTAGACCCAGTTAAGGGGTTCTACTCTATACGTACCACACACTCCCCAAAAGCATGGAACTTGAGTTGGTGCCCTTGAATGAGAGCTGTAGTCCCTTCCCCTACTTTAACCCCCCCCCCCCCAATATGGGATCAAATTAGTATAAGTAGGGCTGGCTTCTTTCTAGGTTCCGCCTTGGGCCAGTGTGTGTGGCTCGGGAGTGTCTGACATGTTGCTTGTGTTTTCAAAACCCTTTTGAAGAAAGGCGACGTGACAAGTACAGTATACGGATTAGGGTCTAGGGTCTAAGGTTCAGGATTTATGGCGGGATGTGATAGGGTTGCTGCTGCCAGTTGTTTTGGGATCTGTATCTCTTCGTTTTGACCATTTTTGTTCTCAACACTGTGATAGGGTCTCTGGACGTGTCTTGAAGCTGAACCCCCGAACGAACGCCCATATTCACGTGTTCTGGGGCGACTAAGGTGCACCCGCCCCTCAAAACAAGCTCCAAATTTGGACTGAACCGAGGTGCGAACCTTGAACCCTGGATATCGTTTGGCAGGCTCTTTCATTCAAACATATTAACATCTCGGTAAGGCCAAATTACTTGCAGCCTCTAAACCCTGAAACCCTAAACCCTATATATCCCTAAACCCTAAACCCTATATGATCTTTATATAATCCCGTATATAACCCGATATAATCCCTTTATAGCCCGTAGCCGAGGCCCAAGCCCTTGCCGCCTGGGCGAGTTATCGAGTCAGGCGCTGCTGAACGGTTCAAGGTTTCAGGGTCAATGGGCTTAGGATTTTGGTTTTGGGCTCAGCGGTTCAAGGTTTATAGGTTTAGGGCTTATGGGTTCAGAGCTTCTGAAGTTAAGCTTTAAGGGTCTTGAGCTCGGTCTAGGGCTTGGGGTTCAGGTGATACCCTAAACCCTAAACCCAAAGCAGTACAAACTTTGGACGCAGGGCCCTACAGCACAGTGGCTTTTTGGGTTCGTGCTGGTCTTTGGCCTAGGCTGAAAAGGTGCCCCGCTGCAAGGTGGTGTTCAAGGCTTTTAGGGTTTAGGGTTTAGGGTTCAGGGTTTAGGGTTCAGGGTTTAGGGTTTAGGATTCAGAGTTTGGGGGGGGTTTGGAGGTTTGGGGTTGAAGCTCTCTCAGGGTTTTGGCAGGATGGAGTCCTTCTGTTGCGTAAGTCCTTCTTGGACCTTCTTTCAGACACTAAACCCAGAACCCTAAACTAAACCCTAAACCCTGACTCTAAACCGTAAACCTTAAACCCATTAAGCCCAAAACCCTAAACCTTACCTTGGCATAGAGGCGCGCTTCACGTGACAAAGCCCTGCCGCCCCTGCTGCGGATGCAGCAGCTGAGGGGTTTAGGGTTTAGGCTTTAGGGTTTTAGGGTTTTGGGTTTAGGGTTTTGGGTTTAGGGTTTTGGGTTTGGGGTTTTGGGTTTTGGGTTGCGAGCTGACTTTCAACGGCGACAATGAGCTGCGGAAGATCAATGCCAAGTGTGGCGGCAACTGTCCTTGCTTGAACACGTTGGTCGTGCATCTACGTTGCACCCTACGTAAACCCCGATCTAATCCAAGCTTCTGTTTCATGTTTGATTTGGTGTCCGTTTGATTCTCCGGCAATATTGACCTAAACCTTATGTACCCCTACAATATAACCCCTCATGCGCCCTATATGCATCTATATACCCTTTTTCCAATTTTTTCCATTATAGGAGTATTTCCCCACATCTTATGAATTATATGCAGACCTACAGGAACCCTAAGTACAAAATTTTACCAAAGGACCTTTAAGTGAATAAGCCCTAAACCCTAAACCCCAAACCCTAAACTTTAAAAACCCTAAAGCCAGCTTCATATCAGTTGTTGAACCCATTGCCAATAGGCGAGCCGACTGCGAAACGCCGGAAAGTTCTTGCGGAGGCCCGCAGTATTTTGTTTTAGGGTTTAGGGTTTTGGATTTAGGGTTTAGGGATTAGGATTCAGAGTGCAGGGTTTGGGCTTAGGATTTGGGGTTCAGGGCTCATTGTTGGGGATTTACCTTGGCTTGCGCAGGCCCGCGTGCCAGAATATCGCTTTGTCTTGGGTTGCTATAGTAACAGGAGGATGCAGGCAAATCCAGCCTCTAGGATCAGCACCCTGTCCCCTAAATCCTAAACCCATGGTCCTGTGATCCTTGTTTTGGCGGGTTGGGGTTACCTACATCCTGTCGACTCATGACGTGGTATAGCTGCTCCAGATTGTAACTGATCCGTTAGAGGCCTATTCAGGGTACTCTTCAACCTACTACCTATCAAAGTAGACGCATTGTGTAATTACAGGAGCTAGACAAAAACGTCAGGAGATTGAGGCTTCGGGGGCACCATTTTAAGTTGGTGATTATCTATGGGGCCGATCATTGTACTAAAAGGATGTCAGAATAAACGGGCATCTTTGAGCATTCACCTGCTACAGTTGTCAAACAAAGAAAGGCCTCCTCCGACGCCCTTCAGCCTTATCTCCAAATCCCTAACAGTTTAGGGTTTAGGGTTAGGGATACAGTCTTCTGAGGAGGCGGCAAAGTCCGTGCCGGAAGCTTCGCTGGTGGCCCCAGAATTGATGAGTTTGGGCCCGAAGTCTTAGGATTCTTGTGAATGTATGATCTAGGGTTAGGGTTTTCGGTTTAGGTACTTAGGCTTCAAGGTTCTGGGGTTAAAAAAGGGGGATACGAGGAGTGTAGTCTGTGTCTCATTTGGGCACAGGTATTTTGAACAAGTGTAGGGTCTAGGGTTTAGGGTTTAGGGTCTTTTGAACAACTGCCGTCTTCCTATAGGATGGTGCTTGATGAGGGAATAGATGACACTTAATAGTGATCCCTCAGGATTGAAGTAGTGTAGTGATGTCAGTGCTTGGTATTTACGGTTTTGGGAGATTGCAGGATGGGTTGGACAAGTTTTGGTTCCAAGAGTCAAAGAGCTTAATATTTGGTTACTTGGAACCTTTACCCCTTAAACATACCCAACTCAACCCTGAAGCCTCAACCTTAAACCCTAAATCCTACACTTCAAACCCCAAATCCTAAACCCTAAACCTTAAACCCTATAAGCTTAACCCCTAAATCCTAAACCCTAAGCCTTAAGCCCTAATCCCTAAACCTTAAACCCTAAATCCTAAACCCTAAACCTTAAACCCTATAAGCTTAACCCCTAAATCCTAAACCCTAAACCTTCAGCCCTAATCCCTAAACCTTAAACCCTAAATCCTAAACCCTAAACCCAAGTATTGGGTACTTGGACCTTTCAACCGTCAGCACCCTGCACTGTGGTGCTTAAGCCCTCCAAAAGCTTTGAACTCCCCACCTCAAAAGGGTTATAGGGGGTTTAGGAGTTTAGGGGGTTTAGGGGGTCTAGGGTTTTTAGGGGTATAGGGTTTAGGGGTTTAGGGTTTTTAGGTTTTAGGGTTTAAGGGTTTAAGGGTTTAGGGGTTTAGGGTTGAGGGGTTAGGGGGTTTAGGGGTTTTGGGTTTAGGGATTTAGGGATTTAGGGTTTAGTGGGTTTGGGGTTTAGGGTTTAGGGGTTTAGGGTTTAGTGGGTTTAGGGGTTTAGGGGTTCAGGGTTCAGTGGGTTTAGGGGTTTTGGGTTTAGGGTTTAGGGTTTAGGGTTCGGGGGGTTTTGGGTTTAGGGTGTTTAGGGGTTTACTCTGGCTTTGGGTATATTACAATAAGATCCCCATATACCCCATATTCTCCTTACTTCAGGGGAACTACGTATAGGAGTATATCAGGATAATGAAGGTTATGCAGGGATTGAGGGTTTAAGGTGGATACTGAAAATCCTTTCATGATCCCAAGTACCTTAAAGGGACTGTAGGGATTATATTGGGATCTTCATAGGGATATAGCGACACAGGGCTTAGGGTTTAGCTTTTGGGGTGGGGGCTACGAATCCTGTACGATCCTAAGTACCCTAAATAAACCTTGGGTTCTATGGTATCATATTATAGCAAGGTCATGTAGGATTTTTAGTATCAACAATGGACCTCACAACCCTATATCCTCAACCCTGACTAAGCCTTGGACTCAAAACCTTGACCTTAGACTGTAAATCCCAGACCCTACACCCTAGACCTCTAAGACTTACCTTTGGTTAGCTAGGAAGGAAAGAATGGATCTTTACAGTAGTCGCTATATAGCCCATTATCGTCGTTTCGATTTTCTTTTCCATTCCTTCATTCCTAGCCAGCCAAATGTAAGAAGACAGCTGAGTCGAAACTTGAAACCTCGAAGACTATCCTAAACCCTAGACCCTAAACCCTTCGACTCCGAATCTGAGACACTGAGCCCTACACCCTGACCCCTAAACCATAGACCCCGAACACAGGGTTGAAGGCTGAACCCTGAACCCTGAACTCAATTTAGGGATTAGGTTTCAGGGATTTGGGGCTGAGGGTCACGCCCTGAACCCTAGAGCTTCCACCCTGACATGTGAAATCCCAAAGGCCAGCAAAGGGTGGCGATTCTTTGAAGTGCCACGCCTCAGAGTCGTAGGAGGAAAGATGCTTGGAGACTGAGCAGGGGCAGTTTCAAGTAGGATTGCATTGTAGCAGTGTTTTGGGGACTAAGTAGGTAGGGAAACTTTGTGGGAAACACGGACAGGGTTATCCTATGGCTGTTGTGGTTTATAATGAGCATACTGCCCTTTACTTGCTAAGCTTCCTCAGCCCTCCAAGTAGTGAGGCCCAGAAACAATAGGCCCCCTTAAGTAGATAGAACATGGTTTTGGGTATATTACAATAGGATCCCCCATATACCCCATATTCTATCTACCTAAGGGGGATTAAAGATTCTAGGTTTCTCAACATTGTTCAGCTGCCTATAGATCAAGGGGTATTGGCTGCATGTGAACCTGGAGGCTTCAGAAATCTCTAGACTACAGCTGCCAGGACTATGTGATTTTTTTTCGCATCTAGGGCTAATGCTAGAGTTTGGGTTTAGGTTCATAAGCTCGTTATAATTACAAGCTTGTGAACCCTACATCCCAAACTCCAAGCCCTCAACGGTGTATGAGGGTTTTTCAGAACATTTGTGAAGCTACTTGGATCTTGGGCATGTACAGGACTTATCATCGGATCTGGCAGGGGCTAAGACGGGGACCTATATAATTACCAATACCATCTTGGAGCTTATCTGAGGTACCATATGGTAGTTTCCCTAAATTACTGTTCCCAAAATGGGGGAAATATATATAGGGCCCCGTATTATAATGGGAACCCAAGTATAGGACCCCGTATTATAGGGGATTTAGACCAATACCCA
>CAJNIZ010043346.1:46091-56989 GCA_905231905.1 Symbiodinium pilosum
TTGGGGGGATCTATTAAGGGATATACTACAAATCTAGTTTCAGAGCTCAAATGGAAACTCTGATGAAGGGCGATCGGTGGAGCGGTTGACTATTGCAGGAAGGGGGCCTTGGTGATCATAACTTTGGGTTTAGGGTTCAGGGTTAGCTCACATAATATAATATGCTATAACATAATTAGTAATATAATATAATAGCACATAATGTAATACAAGATGATATATAATATGATATAGGATAATATCATAGCTTTAACCTGAGTGCTCCCCCCTCAAACAAGGTCAACCCTAGCGTTTGGCCCACTTGCCTCCTCAAAAGTGAATCAGTTGTGAATGCTCCTGCTGCATTTGGCCTTCCATGGGAGTGTTAGAGTCCCTAAGGGTCCAAGGACTCAAACAATGGGGTGTTAGGTCCCGATACCATACTGTGAATGCTACTTATGCTACTTGGGCCCTAAAGCCGCATTATTTGAGCCCGTGGACCCTAAAGGGAATTTTTCAGATGGACGTAATTCAGTGTGGTTCCGCCACCAGAAAACATTGCAACACGTGGATTTGGAATAGGGAAGCCCTAAGCCTAAACCCTGAACCCTAAACCCGGAAGCCCTGAGCCTAAACCCTAAACCTTAATTAAATCCTGAGCCCTAAGCCCTAAACCCTAAAGCCTAAACCCTGAACCCTAAACCCTGAACCCTAAACCCTAAATCATGGAACAAAAACATGCTTAGAGAGGGTGTGGGTTGTCATGCACCACCATCCAACAGGACCAGTAAAGAGCCCGAATGAACTACATCAATAGCTATCCATTTATAGGGTTTGGGGTTTGGGGTTTGGGGTTTAGGGTTTGGGGTTTGGGGTTTGGGGTTTAGGGTTTAGGGTTTGGGGTTGGGCTTTAGGGCTTAGGTTCTAGGGTTCAGGGTTTAGGGTTTCGGGTTTGGGTTGTTGCAGTCGTTACAGCTGTGCAGTGTAGTCCCAACGGAGACTACGTATCTATATTGTGCAATGTAGGGTTTCGAGGGGGAATAGAAGGGGTGTATAGGGGTAATACAGGGGTAAGGGGGGGTAGGTGTGGTTTAGGGCCTTAAGTATCTACATGGTGCAACATAGGGTTTCTAAACTTGAAATCCCAAATATGGTTTAGGGAAGTATTTACACATAGGTATTTAGGATCCTACCCACCATGGGAGGGGGGCGGGGGGTGGTTGGCAAGGAAGAGGGGTGGTCTGCAAGGGGGAGTAGAGGGGTTTTAGAGGGTTCCAAACAAACGCCCTGAGGCTGGATAGCCTCGGCGAATAACAGGAATAGTCTGCCATGATGGATGGCACGCTGTTTTGATGCATGCCCGAATGAAGGATTGCTTATGGAGATGTTGCTTTAATATTTCTCTCTTTTTTTTGGCAGGTAAAAACCAAGAGTCCCACAACACTTTTTTTGTATTCAGATATGAATGACATTCGGTATGCCCGTCTGTCGATGCAGGCTCATCCTGTATTTCTACTGTGGTGGCTATGAGACCTACCTGCGTTTCAGTCAGTGGAGAGAGTTCCAGTACGGAGTGGAAATGGGTGCCTGAATGACAATATCACCATATTTCATCCGTGTTAAAACGACAATCAACTGCACTGATGTACACAAAGTATGCAGTGCGAAGCCATGAGTGAGTTAATATGAGTGCTGCGTATGATGCAGTTTGAGAAGGCGTTAGCATGTGTGTAGATATATATATATATGTATATATGTACACGTATATATAGTGTCGGGGCGTATGTCCACTCCGAAGACTCTTTCTTACATTCGCTACTAACAGCCAGTAAATGTTGTAGTTGGGTTGTCTACCCGCATCGCTGTGCAAGTTGTGGATACAAGGTGAATATCAAGGGTTTAGCGTTTAGGCCTCAGGGTTCAAGGCCTAGCATCCTCATTTTCTGGCAATCTAATGTAATCCCCCATCTGCTCTTTAATACACATTCAGCTCTGTTCGCTGCACGAAAAGATCAGGCAGGTTGACTGTACAAAATGGCTGCAGCAGATATACAGGCAAAAGACCGCAAAAACGTCTATATCAGCCAAACGTTATTAACTCTTTCAGCAACTCGGCGACGCCGCGGCCTGCGAGTCCCAAATCTTCAACCTTCCACGCTAGCCTGAAGAACTCTGCGCCGTGTTTCTTTGCGTTTTAGTACTCTTATACTTTATACTTCGCTCCCGCAGCGCTACCCCTGAATCATTTTGCGGCGATGCAGGCCAAACGTAAGTTGAACGCTAGCGTGGGCCCGCCTCGGCTGTTGGGCTGCAGACCACAGCTAGGCAACAATTTTTTGGTGGCAAAATCCTTTCCAAGAGCAGTGTGATGTTTCTTGCCGACGGTCCAGCAAATTGCAGGCCTGGGGGGTAGCCAGCATTTTTTTGGTAAAATCCTTTCCAAGAGCAGCGTGAGTTTTCTAGCCGATGGTCCAGCAAATTGCAGCTCTGTGGGGCTAGGCAACAGTTGTTTGGTGTTAAATTCTTTTCCAAGAGCAGCGTGAATTTTCTGGCCGATGGTCCAGCAAATTGCAGCTCTGGGGGCTTGACAACCCGGAACAAAGTTTCGTCGATTTGCTTACGCGCCTTTAGAAGGATTGATACAAGGCGCATTTGACCAGCCCTCATTTGTCTGGAAAGAAAGAGAGAGTTAACGGCCCTAGAGTCAGTACCGTGTGTCAGGACCGTAGCGTGCCAGCTATGTCTCAATGTGATAGCGGAGCTCTCGCAATACCCAGGTTGATCTGCATTAGCAGAAGTCTGCGGGAAGCTTCCCAGTGGATTATGCATTGGCAGAGAGACCGAGAGGAAAGCTTCCGAGAGCGATCCTGGGCTAAACTTTCAACCGGCGCACGACACTGATGGGCTTGGCGAAGTCAAGTCTTTAATTGTACTTGGGACGCTCGAGCCTCTTGGGACACTCAGGACGATCGCGACACTTGGGACATGTGGGAGGCATGCGTAGTTTGGGACAGTTGGGACACTTGGGACAGTTGCGGCCTGAACATGCTTGGAGTTGGACGTTTGGGGCACCGCGCTATTCGTGCTACACACGAGGGAGGAAGTCTTTGGCTTCGGATCTTCCGTTTATCGACGTTGACATGCGTTCTCTGCATCAAGGGCTGTGCCAACTGCTTGTTTTTCATTGCCGAAGCCTTTGCGATGCTGCAAGTCGGGTTCAGGAGTTTCAGTGCCACGACTCAGCACAGCTGATAACCTGAAGCCAGCGCATCTTCAAATTACCGCAAGGTTTTTGGACGTCTACAGCACACGCGTGTTTTAAGGCAGGACCTTTCCATGGTAGTAACTCTGGCACGCATCATGAGAGCTTTTTCTTGTATGGGTGATAGGGTGCCCTAGCTTTTTGTAATTTGATTGATAGTACCGCGGGCCGTTACCTGCATGCATCTGTAAGCTTTGCATTGATGATGATGATGGTCATGATGATGGTGGTTCGTCGCCCGACATCACCGGTGCTCTAGGCGTGAGTAGTAAAGACCGAAGGTTGCTGGACATTGTAACGTCTTGCTGCATGTTGCAGGCTGCGCAGGCATGTGTCATTCGTAATGAAAACAACTTCATGGCATTTTGAAGGCAGATGTAATTAAAATGAATTCCATGTGTTTATTAGTCAAATCCCCTGGGGTCTTGAATTGTGTGTGCATCAGATTTCATGAGCCGGCTTGTTCAGGCGGCGCAAACTGCAGTGGCAAGCGATGGCAGATGAACGGCTCTGTTTTGGGCTTAAGTGGGTGCGATTGAAGGGCCTTGCCCTTGCCACTGGGGTTAAATTTGCGTGGCTTGGGCTTCATCGTGCATTGTGAAAATTACAAGAGCTTGCAGGATTTCATGTGGTTGCCAAAGGCCTGTATTGTTCAACCTGCCGTGCATGTGTTTTGTTTTAAATAAGAAAAAATGGTTAGCTAAGTGTCGCACCCTAAACCCAAAGCTCGCAGGCTCAAACGTTGAGCCCCAGGTGGCGTCCAAGGTCCAGGTAGTTTATGAGGCGTTGATGAAAACAGGGGACGACTATACGGCTTTATGGCTCTTTTTGAAGGCGTTTGTCGTAGTCCGCTGATCCTGCCCGCAGTCGTTATACCTGTGTATTTCGGGAATCATCAGCAAATTTCCACAATTAGGACCCAAAATTCACAAGCGAATCATACTGATTCTCAGCATTGAAGCCCTTAAGCGGAGCCCCTTCGTTGCAAACAATATTTTCACAATCGAGGGTAGAAGTTAACCCGCTTTATAAGCACCCGTCGATGTAGACAATATTTTTCGACATTAATGATGCTCACAACTGGGGGGGAACATTCGGGCAACCACAGATATTCCTTGTGTATCCTTGTGTAATCCAAAATAGGTATTCCATCATCCCGTATAATCATGCCTATAGACCCCTTGGGTCTCTCAGGGCCCCTTATTTCCAGAAACTACATCATAGAGTGTGGGCGGTAACAAGGGCAGAAGGCAGGGTAAGACCACCAAAATGGTTGTCGCAGCTTTTGGGATGTTCGGTGTCAGAAATTTCTCACAAACCCAGTAAGCAACCCTCAAACTGTTTGGGTAGAAACCCCACATATTAGCTCAAAAGGTTAACCTAGAGATCTTCAATACATTTTTCTAGTGATCACTTATCCTTGATCGCTTACTTGAAGTAAGGCGAACAAAGGCTGACTTTTTCTTACCAATTGTGAGCTCAGCAGTCCCATTGGAGATCTGATACATTGGGGGACATATCTAATATTTGCAGAGAAGTTTAGCTTTCGTATGAGGGGTTATTATGATGTGTGAAAAAAACTCTGCATGCTGGAACTTCTGGATGGTCCTTGCGGTCAGTCTGCTTCTAAACAGTCAAGGGTTTAGGGTACCAGTACTGCTGCTGCTACCAAAATCTTGCGTGACCTTCGCATACTATGGCGCTATAGCTTTCAAAACGTAAAGTATTCAAGATTTTTGCATTGTTCGTTTAATATCATCTCTTGCGATTTGCGCAGAATTTCATAGAACATGATCGTTTATGCCAAGCCTTCGCTGACCCTTGTTCATCCGGGAGACAATACTGCAGCTGAGGCCCTAATTAACCTAAACATCAAATCCTACCTGCTACGCCCTGGAGCCCCAGACACAGGCCCTCTGTGATACTTTCTGAAAGACATTTCTAGAAAATCCTGAAGAGGGGCCCCAGCCCAACTATGACCTGGCGAGCTACTTGGGGTTGAGGGCTTAGAACGCTAAACCCTAAACCCTAAACCAGGACCCTCAAAGGTGGACTCGGGGGATCTCTTGGGTAGTTTGTATGGTTCCCGGTATATTCTCGAATAAGGACTCATGTCCATTAGTTAAAGGGGAAACATTAACCATTTGACTCCCCTATAGAATCACAGTTCCCACTTAAGCTTCTATGTTCTTCTCCATTTGGTGTTCCATTTTCTGCAAAACATCCCTAGATGGGGATTCTTCAGGGGACTGGGACTCCTATTACATCGCAAATGTTGACTGTAACTCTTGTAATCCCCGAGTGACCGTGGGTTACCTCAAGAAGAAACCTTGTATGGGATTTCCCCCCAATTAACTGAACCTGTAAGGGGGGATCTAGGGTCATACACAGATGTAGGGGTTATAGATTAGGTGGACCCTCCAACCTGTAATAGTGGTATAATAGGAATATAGGAGGACTTTAATATGGTTTTTATTATCCCTTATAGTCACTATTACAGTGTGGGGGGTTCACCTAGTTATAGAGGCTTTAGGGTTAAGGGCTTCTCCAGAATTTGGACAATTTTTTGGGTCCCTATAATAAGGACTATCGTTTACAATGGTCATGGAAAGTACCATATAAGCCCTTAAACCTACCTGAGTAACCTAGAGCTTTTAACAAACAAGGTACCAACATATTAGGTGCAAAGCCAATCCCCTGTACTATGGGTAATTTCCCTGTGCACCCTTTACCCTATGTAAGCACTTGAAATCTTAAATGCCTAAACTCCACCAGCCCTAAATATACCCTAAACCCTGAATTTCGCCATGCGCCCCTAAACCTTACACTCTAAACCACTACACTTCGTTGTTGAAAAGGAATTTGGATTAAGTCAACAGCAACAATTCGGCTTCGGTAAAACAGCATTTCTATGCTCCTCAACAGCAATCCAGGAACGGCTTGTCCAGTGACCTTGAAACACTGAGGCCACACAGAGCGCTGCTCCAATGGCCTCAGCAGATACTGCCGGAAAGGCGCCCTAGTTCTAGGGTGTATAGGGATATATAGGGGTATATACGTTCAGGGTTTGGGCAGGATGGCGGTCTCCTTAGTTGACGGCTGGAGTATTTCACATGCGACAGGGTCTAGAATTGGTGCTTCTTTGGATGTTCTTTATAGTTATCGACTTTCAGGATGGATGAAAAAATGTCTACAAGATAATGTTGCATCATGATAGGGTTTAGGGTTGAGTGTTTTATATATGTCATTGCAGGCAAGAGGTGGGGGAGAGAGGCTTCAAAGTAATCTCTGACAGAAGCTGTCTGTTACAACAGAACTACGGCTATAGATGACGCAGAGTGACCTTCATGCAGTCTAGAGGTCCATGCAGTAAGGGAGTCTAGGTGTAATGATATTCAGGTGCAAGGTTCTCGAATTAGGGTAGTAGGGGCCCCCAATCTACAGGGGTCCTCAATCTGGGCTGCTGTTACGGAACTTAAATTAAATAAATTGCTATGATGCGGAAAACGCTAGAATAAAGCATTTGTGATATGGTAACTTGCCTGTACACTCCTTCATAACAACCCAAAGCCCCCTAGATTGGATGTGCTTAATGAAATTCCTTACCAGCAACACCAAATCCCGAAACCCATGTGTTTGTAGCTTACTTCAGGGTCCTTATCAGCAACCCCGCAAAAGGGACGACAGTTTTGACTGCATGCCGCAGGTGACCGTCCATTTCTTGGATCCCAATGTTGATGGTCTTCCCAGGCTGATGAGACAGTTGAGGGTGAAGAGTTTTGAGGTTTTTTAGGGTTTAGGAAAAACCCTAGACCCTAACCCCTTCAAATGTTGGGGTTTGGGGTTCGCGGTTGCATGGCTCACTCAGACCCTGCTTTACCATTCGGGCTTGGCAACAGCAAGCTGACAGTTGAGTTTGTAGTAGTTTCTAAAGGGATGCTATAGGGGTTATATATATACATATAGATAGAGTTATATAGGCGTTATATAGATTTTATATATAGAGTTATACGGATACTATAGTCCCCCACAAATTGTTCAAGGATGATCTATGCTTACTAGTTGTTGAACCACCAAACATGCTGCTCCTTGCGCCACATTTTTGGGTTCCGGGGCAGGGCTAGGTGTTACAGGAATGTCGTAATGTCATATGCTACCCCACCCTAAACCGTAAATCCTAAACCCTAAATCCTAAACCCTAAACCCTAACCCAAAACCCTCAACCCCAAAACCCTAAACCCCCTAAACCCCTAAAAACCCTAAACCTCCTAAACCCTCAACCCTAAAACCCTAAAACCCTAAAACCCTAAAACCCTAAAACCCTAAAACCCTAAGCCCTGAACCTCCAACCCAAACCCTAAATCTCCATTCCTCCGTGGCTTGAAGATATTGCTTTCCTGCATGAGGTTCACGGTAGATCTTAGGTGGACCTCCCACCCAGTAATAGTGACTATAAGGAATAGTAAGGATTATATTAGGGTCCTCTTATAGTCCTAATATACCACTATTACAGGGTGGGGGGTCCTCCCAAGGTATATCCCATACTCAAGGACAACCTGCTTAGCCTATTTGGGGTTTTGGTGGTAAGGTTTAGGGTGTAGGGCCAACATCATGCTTCCAAAGGTTTGGGGTTAATGGTTTGGGTGCTCGGCTTCTCTATGCAGACGTGCTGGAGTCTGAAAGGAAAGACATCTTCGAAGGCTTTGAAGACTTGGTAAGTAGATCATAAATGGGGCTTCAAGATCCCTACCTGAAGCTAGTCTGCCTATCACCCCATGTACTACATGAGCCATAGTCTAAACTCCTTAAAGGGGTTATATAGGGATTATATAGGGAACTACTATAAGGCTTCTTGAGGGGGTTACTAGGAGTTTAGACTATGGCTCACATGGGGCTCCTATCTGCAGCTAACCCCCTACAATGGCAAGACTCTCTGAATATCTACTGTATCAGAAATGTTCGCGATCAGGAGCGCGGAGGGTTTAATGCTAGGGGGTGGCGAATATCCATCTCCAGTTGAGGATTTCGGATGTAGGGTAGGTTGAGTGCTGAGGCTGTGTGTTCCCACTACTGTACCCAGACGGTCCCAGGCAGAAGAGGAAGAGAGAGAGAGCGATAGAGAGAGAGCAGGACCAGGAGGTAGAAGAGGAAGAAGATAGGGTTTAGGGTTTACGGCTTTGAGTTTCGAGGTTAGGGATAGTAGCGGGACGCTCACCTAAGCCCTAAGCCTTTTAACTCTCAAGCGGGCAAGGAGCCAGGAAGCGGGGCCTCTAGCAGGTGTCAAGGTTCCGGAATAGGAGCCGCAGTGAAGCAATGTGTGTATTTCCCAAAATCAGGGGCGTCTCCCTGTAGTCAGGTGTAGAACATTTGGGTGTCTATATTGGAGTCCCCCTAATTTTGGAAATTAGCATCTAGAGGCCTGAGTGATATGGATGGTTGTCAAAATTATGGTCCCTTTTTGGATCCGTATTATACTACGGCACCTAATATGTAGGGTACCCAAAAAAGGACCATGATTTTGACAGCCACCCATATGGACATGTATCCCGTACAGTGCAGCTTCTACAGCTCCTCAGCTCCTCCAACCCGTACAATATGGCAGAGTGATATTTTGCATCATTCCCCCTCCCAGTAACTGTCCTTGAAGGGGGCATTATGAAGGGGTTACTACACTGCTATTACCCATTGTGGCAAATGTTACTGTAAGTGGGGGTGATATTAGACTACATCCTCACTGCAGTATGTTGAGCCCATGGTTTGCCTATGCCCTTGACAGTTTTTCTCTTCATTTGGGGCTGAGGGGTGCCCTATGCTCTCAACCCTAAACCCTAAACTAAACCCTAATTCCTAAACCCTAAATCCCAAAGCCTAAATCCTGAACCTTAATCGAGGTGTTGAGGTTGCTGCTCCCTGCACTTCCCTGAAGAACTGTGACTCCGTTTCCTCATCATATAAGCTATAGTCTAAACTCCTTAAAGGCGGTTATATAGGGATTGGCGTTTAGGGTTTAGGGTTTAAACTCCTTCAAGGTGGGTATATAGGGGATTATATTAGGGGGCGGGGTATTATAGGGGTTATTCAGGGGGATAGTAGGAGTTGAAACTATAGCTCATATAAAACCTTGTTGTTTCTGTAAACCCGACAGGCGCGACATTCGCATGTCAGCGATTTGGGATGGTGCCTAGAAGATCCGTAGGGCCCAGTGGAGGGTTAGGGTTTTGGGCGTTTTGGAGTCTAGGCTTTAAGGACTTTGGCAAACCCTAAACCCTAAACCCTAAAACCTAGGTTTATGCGTTTAATTCTCGGGCAGCGCCAACCAAAGAATTGCGGTGCCGCTTGCGGGACACTACACTCAGCATACTGCCATTCAAAGTCTGCCTAGGGTTTAGGGTTTAGGGTGCTAAACTCTGAACTGTGCAACGCACCGTGGCGCAATCTGGACAACACGTACACGTGGTGTGATCTAGTGTAGATTCCTCCAGGTCTCTTAATGTTGTCCCCGCATAGCTCCCTTGTAGTCCTACGGCAGTATGTGCTTTCAGGGGGAGATGTATATAAGTATATATGTATATACATACCCTTATGATCTAGGCCGCGTTAAGTGTGGTCCCTACAGAGTATAGCATCCGACATGGCATTTGTTTTCCGTAGCCCTGCTGATGGTATAGAATCTCTAGTAGGAGCCCCGCAATCTTTGAATGGCTACATGCCTGCGGTCTCCAAAGGGCCCCCTAAACCCTAAACCTGAGAACCCTTAGCCCTTAATTAGGGCTAAGGTCCACACCCTAAACGTGAGCTATCCAAGGACTCCCGGAAAGAAGCTCCCTAAGGGTTTAGGGTTCATAGCGTGTAGGTCTTAGGCTGAGGGTTCAGGGTTCGTAGGGTTTAGGTTGCCATTTGCAGAAGCTTCACATGACGCGCGCCCTTTGCACTTCATGAGCACAGGGCGACTGCCCTGCAGCTACAAGAAACACCCAATCTCTGTAGATCCAAACTCCTAAAGCCTAAACCCTAAACCGTATGGTTTGGCCAGCAACTATTCATTTTCAGTTTCTTCGGATGCCCAGGTCCATCCCAGACTCCGAACCCCAACACCTTGAACCTTAAGCCCGAAACCATCCTAGACTCTGAGCCCTAAACCCTCAATTCTAAACCCTAAACCCTCAACTCTAAACCCTAAACCCTAAACTCTAAACCCTAAACCCTAAACCCTCAACTCTAAACCCCAGACTCTAAACCCTAAACTAAAACCCAACCGCACAATTCAAAGTAAGTCCTGGACCCAAAACCCTATGTTGGGGGGTATATATATATATAATTTAGGGTTTAGGGTTTAGGGTCTAAACTCCTTAAAGGGGCTTATTTAGGGGAGTGTATAGGGGTTCTTACGAGGGAGACTAGGAGTTTTAGACTATAGCTCCTATGAATCCCTATCTATACCCTATAACCCTTAAACATGTCTCTCAGTCGTTCCCATCCTACCAACGCATGATGCGCCTGCCCTGCGGTGGCCGGCCGTTGGAAGCATTCCACCGTCATCCTCCAATTGGGGAAATAGCGCCATAGCCTTGGTATTATGATTTGTCATCTTCTTGTTCATGTTTTATCATTACTCTCATTGTCATCATTTTTGGGTTCGAGGCGGGATCGAGACCGC
>CAJNIZ010043347.1:10371-36506 GCA_905231905.1 Symbiodinium pilosum
GGATTTAGGGATTTAGGGTTTGTGGACTTTATGGGTTACGCAGGGGTATATTGGGGTTGACCTAGAGGTTCTTTGAGCTCTCCTAGGTCTATAAGGACAAATTGGGGGGGCTTTGTTTTCCATAATGGCCATTTTGGGAATAGGAACTTTGATCCACTACACCATTTCACATCACATGTGGAGCATATGAGGAGAAGGTTTTGGGGGATTTCGGTTTCGGGTTAAGGCGGGTCCCAAAATAAGTATAAATGAAAATAACCATGCGGCCGGTCCCGCCGTGAGAACCGAAAATCCGTAAGCCCAGAACCCAAAACCCAAAACCCTAAACCTAGAAGCCGCAGTCAAAAAGAGGCGCAGTAAAGAAACAACAGACCCCCAAACTTCAAACCAGGTGCCAGGGTTGTAGGCCCAAGGGTTTTCGGTCCGGGGGAATTGGGGTTTGACTTTAAGGTGTAGGGCTTAGAGTCTAGGGGTTACCCTAAACCCTAAACCCCTAAACCCTATCAAGAGACTTAAGAGCAGAGTTTGGGTGTAAGCCTTGCGCCATAGTTCTAAGGTTAGAAGTACGGCTTTTAGGGGGACTCTAGGGACCCTGAAGGGTACATATAGGGTATACAATAGGTATATAAGGATCTCATGGTTAAGGGCCCACACTAGGGGCCCATGGTTTCAACCTTAGAATAATGAGTCCCACCTATTCTGGATGGTCGTGGCGCAATAGTATACGCGAGCCCGATATTTTCCTGTCATTCCCTTTTTGCCTCCTAAACTTAACCTGAGCCTAGATCACATAAGCCCTACATAAGCCCCAGACGGTCCCCAACCCTGAAACAGCTCTCTTTAAACGCTTTATACCTTCTAGATAGCTCCTATGCAACCCCTATATGGGCCCTGTACAATCCCTATATAGCCCTTACATAACCCCTATAACTCCTATAATCGTATAAATCTATTCTGCACCGAGGGGAGGCAAGGTGCAGGCGGTTTGAGGTTTAGGGTTCAGGGTTTAGGATTTATGGTTCAGGGGGGTTGCGGGCCGGGGTTAAGGGTTGGGGTTTGGACCATTTGAATACATTCTCGGGTTCAGTGCTTAGGGCTTAGAGTTTAGGGTCCATGGCTTTAGGGTTTGGGTTCAGGGCTTAGTCTAGGGTTCAAAGCTTACAGTCTGGGCTTCGAGTGTAGGGTAAAATCAGGGTTCGGGCGCAGTTCCGAAGCCTCTCCTAGTCGTCTCGTCTACCTTGTCCTTTGGAAGCGTCCCGACAGTTTAAACTTCAGGGTTTCGATACTTTGGGGGTTGCAAGTTGGAGAGAGCGGCTGTACATTCGTGACCCCAAAACTCGAGCCCTAAACCAACAGCGCCAAAGTCTAACCTCATAAAGTGTTTACTCGCCACACTGCGACCCTGAACCTTCTAAACTCTACACCTTAAACTCTCTTTTTACCTCATGCAAACCACGGAATCCAAGGAATCCGTGCCCAGTCGGCAGATACTGCTGCTATTGCGGCAAGCCGCTGCTTGCAAGCACATTGGGTTGAGGCTGTGCTGGGATATCTTTCATGGACTCCTGACGTTGAGAAGCCCCGAGGAACTTTGAAGTGGACCGTGTTGTCTGCGGGTTCCTAGGGCTTGTCACCAGGATTTAAGGTTTAGCGCTTACAGAGCCTGATTAAGGCGTGAGGTTTTGGGTTCAAGCCCGCCATCCGCGTAATGCTCAACACTCCTCATGGATATTTTTCCACGGCGCCACAGGAAAAATGATGGGAACAGACCGCGTTTTGGGGGCTGTTTGACACTGTTGCTACAGCCGGAACCTTTAATCCGGAAATGAACACCTTACACCCTAAAACTTTCAGTCATAGTGCTGGGGTCTGGTTAGGGCATGGGCATCACAGCTCTAACCTAAACCCTAAACCCTAAACCCTAAACCCTAAGCCCACTGTTGCGACATCCTCAGCTAAGGTACGCGCGCCTAACAGAGCCCTGCAACGGCACGCTTGGCCGTTTGGAGGCATGGGGACGCTTTCGCCTAGCCTATGAGGGTGGTTGTCAAAATTATGGTGCCTTTTTGGGTCCCTATTATAATACGGCACCTAAGATTTAGGGGACCCAAAAAGGGGACCATAATTTTGACAACCACCCTAATAAGGTGTTTCCACTTTTTTGAGGGAGCCCCTATAATAGGGATTATGATTAAATTATAGTGCGCATGGAAACCCCTACATGCGCGTTTTGGGGGTGTTAATTGAGGGGTATATGCTATCAATCTTACGACAGCTGAGCGCCAATGTCTTGCTTTCTGCAGGTAGTCAGCAGGCTCCTGTAGTACTTATGGGTACGTGTTCGGCATGATGCCAAGAGTTTGCTTCACAAGAAGCGTGGCGGTTGCGTTTGTCCTGATGCGTATGTTGCTTGTCATATACTCACGTCTTGCAAGTAGGCAGGTAGAACACATAGGGTGTTGCAGGATCTTAAGCATTGCCCAAACCTGAGCAATTGTGTAGAATTTTCGGATGTCTGTAACAGGACACTCACCGTGGCTGACTGGGGTATGTAATCCTACTACTCCCCTGGTTGTGGCCTGGGGGCTTTCAGAAGCAGGCGCTAGGGATTATGTAAGGATTCTATAGGGATAATGGAATAGAAAGTGAAGCTACTATACTGGGTTATATAGGTTTTCACAAGCTTCAGGCCAAGTACTTGGTTTTAGTTGTAGAGTCTCGTCCGGCTATCTCTCAAAGCATCAATTGTGTATATTCCTAAGACACAGAAACTCCTGGAAGCAACCCTCGATGTAACCTAGATTTCCAGCCCTTGTACCTACTTTGACTTCCCGTTGAGTGAAGGAACGCTTTCTAGGGGTTAGTATAGGGATGCATTTGGGAGCTGCACAAAGTGTCCCCCATGTGAAAAGCTTACTAGGGATCGCCGTAATCCTTTGATAGCGCCAATACGGGGAGTTGTGAAAATTAATCATCGGGCTCTAAATATGAGGGGCTGTATCAGAAAGGGGTCCCAAATACGGATCGCCATAATCCTTCGACAGCCTTAGGGCCGTACCGCCAACTTCATCGTAAGGATCACTACTGGGAATAGCTTCCTTCATTCGGGTGGTTGTCAAATACATGGTGCCTTTTTGGATCCCTATTAATGATAATACGGCACCTAATATTTAGGGTACCCAAAAATTGGACCATAATTTTGTCAACCACCCATTGACTAGAAAAACAAGATTTTGGGACAAGGTTTAGGGCTGGATCCTGCGTCAACACCTTGCACCGGTGCCAGCTGCTTGAAGGTGAAGACAAAGATGGACTATGTGCTTCCTGGCTTATGTTTCAGTGCGTAGAGCTTTTGGTGAGGTAACCTGATTAACAAACCCCTTATCCTGAATAGGGATAATAGTAGGGATCCTTATAGTAAGGCCCTTAAAACTTAAAAGGAGACGTTTATTAAGCATGGATCTACATTAGACCCTAAACCCTAAATAGTAGTTTCCATTTTCTTTTCCATCATGCCCATAGAACCCCTATATAACCCCTATAATCCTATATATGCTTTTAATGGGTCTACATCATGGTGGGTTGCCTTGTCAGGGTCCTTCTCAAAGTTAGGCTCTCTCTTTGTTCCTCAACATAAGAAATGTCTTGAGTATGTAGTGCTCTCCAAAAGTTCAATCCGGCCGAAGATTTTGAGAAACGCCCATCTTGCAAAGTTATCTGGATGTTGGCGCTTTGCCTGAGAAAGAAGTCTTCTAGACTCCCTTCCCTAAACCCTGAGACCTGAACCTTAACCCCTCAACTCTAAAACCCTGAATCCTAACTCCTTGCTCAGGCCCCACAGCTGGTGCAATGCATCTGCGCCCGAATGGGTTTGCTGGCAATCGAAGCTCAATGCCAAGCTGCCGCTGCTCAGAAGAACTCAGACGAAAGGTCCCCGGCGCTGTAGATGTCATATATGTATTATGTATATACATATTGGGATTGTATACGTTTTAGGGTTTAGGGTTTAGGGATGTTATCCCCAATAACGGAGAATCAAATGGACAAAATATGGAAAATGAAATGGCGACTCGGATTATGTAGGATGAAACATCCCCCTTTAGATGAGCCATGTGGATATAGAGGGTTTAGAGGGTAAAAAGCTGCATCGAGGTTGTCAACTCCTGGATGGTGGTATTCGACTCAAGCAGGAGGAGCCATAGAAGTGCACATTGTGCAAGGGGAAAGTGTTTAGGGTTGGAAGTCCATAGTTACCAGCTTGGCCTTTTCTCTAAGCGTTTTGAATTCGATTTCCTAGGCGGTTTGAGTAAGTGGTTGACTCAGAAAGGGATGGTTTGTTCGTGGTAGCATTTTGGCCTCATCATAACGTTCCCCGGAATTTTTGGCAAATCACCTACTTAAATGGCACCCCTAAAGGGTCCAACATGTTTTTTTGAAAGCTTTACTTTGCTGTGCGTCGTGCACAAATCGGGATTCACCATTAATTAGGACATACGTACAGCTTCAGTTCGGATATTACTCTGGGCACCAACTTTGAGAGCGTAAACCCAAAACTTCCATGTGTGCCCTAGAATCCTGGAAACAGCCTGTGCCATGATGTAGTTGTAACCCTAAAAGAGTTTCGCAGGTTATTGCCCCGACAAGACAGCACCGAACTGCACCTGGCGTGTGGCATCGGTGCAAAAGGTTGTCAACAAGACATGCCACAAGGACCTTTCAGGTCTGGCTGAAATGTGCATAAAATTGCTTCAGGGCTTCGAGATGGTTGAAGAGTTTTAAGCCCTTAACCCCAAACCCTCAGCCTTGAACATGTGCCCACAAGGCAAGCCAACCCGGATTTAGCAGTTTTTGGTTTCAGGGTTCGTAGCTTGGGCACCAATAGGGTTTCAGGGTGTAGGATTTAGGGTTTAGGGTGTAGGGCTTCAGGGTCTTTATTCATGATTGTTTAGGGTTCACACAAGTTCGGGATGTAAGTCATTGCTTAGGCTTTACGCAGATTAGGGATATAAATCATTGTTTAGATTTTACACAAATGAGGGATACAAGTCATTGTTTAGGGTTTATACAAATTAGGGTTTAGGTTTGTTTTGGGGGGTCTGCGGTGCAGAGTCGCGGGGTTGAAATGAAAATGTTTAGGTCTGCGATCTGGGATTCGAAGTCTTGGCCCAGGCTTTGAAAGGAGAGAATGTACGGAATGTGCATTTTTCCTCGTAGATGCGTTAAAGTGGGATATAGGGGTAATATACGGTTTTATAGTGTTACATAGGGTTATATAAGGCTATATAGGGTCATATAGGGGTTATATAATAGGGTCATATAGGGATTGAGTGGTTTTCAAACTTGGGCGAATTGTAATCGCACCGCCCCAAACGGTGGTGTACATAGAAAACAGTCTCACAGTTGGCTTCATTGCAGGTCAAGAAGCTGTCGTCAAAATTTCCTCAAGTGGGATCCGCTTTGGTATCTTGAATCCCATACCAAAAAGCTGGGACCTATTGTTTGACCCTAAACCCTAAACCCTAAACCCTAAACCCTAAACCCTACCAGCAAAACCTGCCATGAGGGGTCAAGCGCAGCTTCGGCAAACTTGTGTTTTCCTTGTTTTTTTTTCTTGGGGGGGTCGGGGAGGTGGTAGACCATGTAGACCCTAAACCATAAGCCCTTGAATGTTTTGGGTTTGGGCTGAGTTTAGGATTCAAGGCTCAGGGTTTTTTGAGCACATAAGTTCGTACGACGATCGAAAGTAACAACTTTTTGGGTTAAGGTTTAGGGTTTAGGTTTTAGGTTCTTGGGGGGTTGGGGAGCCCCTGAACCTTACAACTTAGTGGCTAGGGCCCTTGCTGTCGGCATAGAGGGACTGGTCATCTTTGCCGTTTGGGGCGTCAACGCACCCTTTAAAGGTTATGGGCCTAAACCCCAAATAGAAGTTTCCATTTGCCTTTCCATTATTCCAATATAACCCCAATATTAACCCAATGGGTACTATAAAACTTTAAACCCTTAACCCAATGGCTACTATGAAGCCCTAAGCCCTAAACCCTAAACCCTTAACCCAATGGCTACTATAAAGCCCTAAACCCTTTAACCCAATGGGTACTATAAACCTCAATAAGAGGTATCTCTGGACTAAGGATCCCTTACATCAGGTTGTTTAAGGTTTAGGGATTTGGGGTTTCGGGTTTATTGTTTAGGGTTTAGGGATTGGGGTCTAAGGATTTGGGGTTTAGGGATTACATGAGGCTATATTGGAGTTATATATAATAGAAAAGAAAATGGAGACCACTATCATGGGTTATATCGGCGTCAGCGTTTAGTGTATACTGGGATCATGTACGCTTATTTGGGGATATTGGGTACACTACCCCTATCATGGAAAATCAAATGGAAAATAAAATGGAAAATCCCTAAACCCTAAACCCTAAACCCTTAACCCTAAACCACAATTTAGGATGTTTATTGCGCCCACTGGGCTGGGGTGGACTCCTCAGTCTTGCACACTCCCATTTTTCAGTCGAGATAGGTAGGGATTCTAATATCTAGAGGCGGCCGCCTTACTTAGTTCCGCCCTTGGCCCGTGCTGCTAACAGAAATGTAGGAGTCCTTTCAGTCATACCCCTAAAACTTCGCAAATCCAAACCACTCCTACATCTGCCTACTCAAGCCCTAAACCCCACAGCCTAAACCCTAAAACCTAAACCCTAAACCCCAAACCTTAAACCTTAACCATCACGGTTGCAGGAGTCCTTCTTTAGCTCGGTCGAGCGAGTGACGCCCATGTGCTTCGAGGTCTCAACATCCCGGGGGAAGCTTCAGGGTTAGACAGGGTTTAGGATTTAGGGTTAGGTGTTTGTATAGTGTAGGGTCTAGGCTTTCCAAAGGTTAGGGTTCTAGTATTTTGGGGCATTTAGGGTTCAATGGATTCAGGGACAGGGTTTGGGGACCAGGGTTCAAGGAATGGGATTAGGATTCCAAAGAAGGTTCCACCATTGTGACAGCCGTCTTCCATAGGGCGGCTCTGAGTTTGGGATGTGGGTTCGGGGTTGCGCATCTGTGCTTTGTTACGAAGTACGTATGGGAGAGTTCTTGAAAAAACGCGCCCGCTTCAGGTTCATGGGGATATGAAGATCACTTGTTCACTTGAAGGTGTATGCAAGGGTCAAAATCGTAGTTTAGAGTTTGCTGCCGTATTACACCCGTAGGAGCACGAGTTGCGCGTTATTCATGCCGACTCACAGGCAAGTAGCGTACCATGCCAAAACCCTAAACCCTAAGCCTTCAACCCCAAACCCAACACCGCAGTTCCATTCGGGGTGCAACCCGGTGTGCTTGGCACCCTGGACCCCAAACCCTGAACTCCCAAATCCCATGCCCTAAGCGCTGGACCTCAAACCCAACCCCTTTACCCCAAACCCTAAGCCCGAACCTTAAAATTCCCAACCCTAAACCCCAAAATCCCAAATCCTAGCCCCCTACTGCAACCTCTAATCCCATAAAAAACCATAGCCTCAAGCCTGATCCCCGAATCAACCCCTGCAAGCCTATTGTCCCCTTTACGTAGATGGAAACGGAACCCTAAACCCTAAACATCTAAAACCACTAAAGCCTCCAAAACCACAAACAACCTGACAACCTTAAAGCGCACTAAAAGCACCAAAAACCCAAACCCTAAAACCCTGAAGCTCAAAAACCCGCCTAGAAACCTAAAATAGCCCCGAAAAAAAACCCTGATATAACCCCTGTAACTTACCCTATCATCCCAGTTTCCTTTTCATTTTCCATCTTCTTTTCCATTTGATTCTCCATTATTTTGGGGGTAATATCCCTAAACCCAAAATGCTGAATAACCCCTATATAACCCCTATAGAGACCTCCTAAGACCCTAAATAACCCCTACATACCCCCATATAGACCTGAACCCTAAACCCTCAACCCTCAGGGCTTCTGCCACCCACCTACGATGGTGGGCGGCGCCTATGCCTCTTGAATCCTTTAGCCAGGCCGACATACCTGAACCTGCCACAAGAGCGGGAGAGGGGGCAGAGCGACCCCGAAAAACACACCACCGTGCAGTGGCTCAGGCAGCTCCGAGGCCTGCAGGGGCCTTGAGAGGCCTGGGCCTGAAGGGGCCTCCAGAACCTCTCAAATGCCTGCCTCCAAAGCTCGAAACCTCAAACAACGGCGGCCTCCAAGGGGCCTCCAGGCGTTTTTTTCGGTTTCCAGGCATTGGCAGGGCCTTTTGAGAACCCTCGATGATTTGCACAAGCCTCAACTATCAGCCCCAGGGCCTCCAAAAAGCCTCAGCAGACTTCAGGACAAACCCTTTGCAGGTTTTTCGGAAACCAGAAGCTTGGCTACATAAATGTGTGGTGTTGTTGACCAAGATGGACTTCACTGAGCTAAACCCTACCAGGAATAGGTTTGGGTGGCTTGGCCGCCAGGGACGGCGTGGGGTGGGTGAATGTGTTAGATGGCCTTCCACAGTCAGGCCGAAGCAGCATGTTGCATGGCACGAGACGCTCGAAGCGACTCAGTGGCATGACTATCTCTGCTTCAGCGCTATATCGCGGCAAACCCTAAACCCTATAAGCCCTAAACCCTAATCCCTAAACCCTAAACCCTATAACCCTAAACCCTATAAGCCCTAACCCCGGAGGCCTGCGGCCCCCGCAACGTGACCTCCCCTTGCTGGACGCGATGCTTCTTCCGAGCCGTGCTTGGAGAGGAGGCTGAAACTTGGGGTTTAGGGTGGGTACTGCCCCCACCCAGTAACAGTCTATTTTAGGGGTCCTATTAACTGCTATCTATATATATGTAACCGTTCTATAATTATTATCCAGCTGCTACTGAGTGGAGGCTGAAACTTGGGCTTTAGGGGTTTAGGGGGTTTTACGGTTTTGGGGTTTAGGGTTTTAGAGTTTTAGGGCTTTAGGGTTTAGAGTTAGGATTTAGGATTGAGGGTTTGGGGCTTAAGATTTAGGGTTTAGGGTCCCCTTAAAAGGGGGTTATAGCTTATACAGGCAAGGATGGAGGATTAAATGGCTCCACTATTTTGGTTATGGGGTTGAAGGATAGAACACCGGAGAGATTCAAATCCCCAAGCCCTAAACCCCTAACCCTAAGCCGCAAACCCTACGTCCTAACGCCTAAGCCCGACCTGAACCCTAAACCCCTTGAAGCTGGGTTTCTTAAGGGGTAGTAGAGAGCTTAGGATTCATGACTTTGGGTCCAGGGCTTCAACCGGGCTTTGTGGTCTTCTAAAGGGATGAGATGGAGACTATACAGGTCTTATGTATGGGGAGTGTAACAGAGCACCCCAAACCCTAAACCCGAAACCCTAAGCCCTAAACCCTAAGCGCGACCACTCTACCTTCGGCTCAGTTAACACTAGCTACGGCCACATAACCCTTATCAAGGGGGAGCCTGGGGGGAAGTTTTGGGCGCAAACCCTAAACCCTGAATCCTAAACATTAGCCCCTAAGGCCTAAAGCCTAAAGCCTAAGCCTTAAATCCCAAACCCCAAATCCAAAACCCTAAGCACTAAACCCTCAATCCTAAGCCCGAAGCCCTAGAGCCTAAAGCTTGAGTCCTAAGCCCCAAACCCCAAATCCTGAAACCTAAACCCTAAACTCTGAGGCCTAGACCCAAAGGCCTAAAGCCTAAACCCCGAATCCTAAACCCTAAATCGTAGGGGCTAGTTTTTGGGGTGGTAGGTGCACCCATGAGTGTAGTGATGAGAGTGATGGTTTGTGGATGCCTGAAGTATATAGGGATTAGGGGTTTAGGGTGTAGGGTTTAGGGTCTCAGCCGTAGGGATTCGGGTTTGGGGACTAGGGTTTTAGCGTTCAGGGTTTGGGGGTTAGCTAGGGTTTACATAGGGGTACATAGGACAAGTAGTGGAGACCCGAAGGGGAAAACGGAG
This sequence comes from Symbiodinium pilosum, assembly GCA_905231905.1. NCBI lineage: Eukaryota > Dinophyceae > Suessiales > Symbiodiniaceae > Symbiodinium > Symbiodinium pilosum. The sequence continues at coordinate 20,291 of CAJNIZ010043347.1, forward strand.
TTTAGACCATTATAGCTCTCGTGTTTTCAGATTGTAGGATTCGGGGTCTTATGCTTTGAGACAGCTTCAGCCATTTCAAACATATATTGGTGCCATATTGAGGGGTTTATTTTCAGGGGGTGCGCGGTTTTCAAGGAGGAGGGGATTAACCATGTTCCCCTAAAACCTAAGCCCTAGCCCCTAGAAATCGTGCAGATCTTTTGTAGAGGCCGGACGTGCCGGCGGACCAATTTCTGGCATTCCTGCCGAAGATTTGGCTCCTTGATCAAAGGGTTTAGGGCTTTGGGATTCTTAGTCGCCCAACCCCTAAAAGAAGGAGCCCAGAACATTCACATGATTATAAACGGGTCTTATTTTTTGGGGTAGGGTAGCTAAACTCCCCAAATCATTCCTGAAAGTTTGGCGTTCAGTTGCTTAAGCCATTTTTCATAAGAGCAGTAGTAATCGTATTCATAATAACTATGATTGGCTATTATTCTCATGTTCCGTCTTGCTGTCGTTATTATTGTTATATCCACAGTTTTATTTTGGGGTCGTGAGGGTGGATTTTAGACTGAGATTCACGGTTTAGGTGTCTAGCACTGGGGAGATTGGGATTGAATTGAATGCTGGGGATCCAGGGCTTGAGGTTGAGGGGCTAAAAACTCTACGCGGGAATCTAGGGTTAGACTTGCGTAGACGTTCTAAATTCATGCTCTCGCGAAAGCCTGTGGGTTTGAAGGCAATGCCGCGCGGATTGTTGTGATGCAGAATTGTGGGGTCGGGGTTTGCCAGTTAGAGTGCCTGGTTTGGACGGGCACACAAATCTCTAGACTCAGAAGCAAGACTGTGTAGAGAGTCACCACTATCCGTTCTAGTCACTATTGCTGAGGGGGGGGATCCGCCTAAACCCTGAACCCTAAGACCTAGTGAACTACGGAAAAGTAAGTCCATCGTTAATTCCAAAGGTACAGTTTCTCGAAATTACTTGTTGTAACCATTAACCCTACTTAGTACTAGTGGAGAACAAAATGGAAACAACTACGACACGTAGGGTCTAGGTTTTAGTGCTTAGGATCAGGGATTTTCGCAAGTGGGTTAATAGTAGGGATAACTGGGCTTCTTGTGTGGCTTGTAGGGGTTATAGGTATACGGACTGAGCGCCCCTGACCCTCCAAGTAACCCCAAAACTGTGAACCCCAGATGCTATCATAACATCTGCCCTGAGCCGAAAGGCTCCCTATTTGAGAAGCTGGCAAGGGCCACAGACTATCGAATTGCAGACCTACCATTATATGGTGGATGGAGTGCAATACTACTCCCAAGATTTCGTTACTCAGAGACAAGTAGGGGTAATTAAGGCTAATGAGAGGGAACCTAGGGGAGTTGGGATAGAGCATTTCGAATTACCACGTGCTAGAACCCTGAGGACTGAAGCTGCCGCCCCCCATGCTCCAACTCCCTTGGACGCTAAGTGGACTGGTTTATGAAGGGGATGAGCCACCATCTTGATGTAGGTTCTTTCATGGTTACATAGGAGCCCAAAAACCCGAAAACCTAAAGCCCAAATACTAGTTTCATTCTAACCTAAATGGTAGTTTCCACTTCATTTTCAATTTGATTCTCCATGGTCCCTAAACCCCACCAAAAAAGACTGTGGCCCTAGACCTGGAGCTTTACAGGGGGCTTTTAGGGTTCAGGATTTTAGATGATTAAGGGATCAGCTGATGGGATTCAGGCGACTCGGGGGATCAGGGTTTATGATTTAGGATACAGGGTTTATGGGCTAAACCTCAAAGCCAAAACCCCACAGTCTTAACCCTAAGCCTTATTCCTTAAGTCTCAAGGTCCTTAACGCTTAATCCTGAATCTTAAGCGCTTGAAGATTCTCAAGGTCCTTCACCAACCCTACACTCTGTGGGCCTTGAACCGGAAGCTTTGAACCCCAACCCCAAGCCCTTGAGACCCTAAAACCTAAACCCTTGACCTCAATTCTCAAATCCTAAGCCCTGAATCCTAAACCCTCAGCCCTAAACTTAAACTCTTAAGGCCCTTGTCCCTAAACCCTTCAAACCCTATTCAATTCCTCAATCCCAAACTGAGGTAAGGATGTGGCAGGCGCCTTTTAACTCTGACGATCCAGCCTTGGGCGGCTGCCGGGGACTAAGCCAGGCTATTAGCTTCTAAAGGGTTTAGGGTTTTTTGGGGGTTTAGGGTTTAGGGCTTTGGGGGTTTAGGGTTTAGGGCTTTGGGGTTTTAGGGGGCTTTGAGGTTTAGGGTTTAGGGGTTTAGGGTTTAGGGTTTAGGGCTTTGGGGTGTGGGGTTTAGGGGTTTAGGGTTTAGGGCTTTGGGGGTTTAAGGTTTAGGGCTTTGGGGTTTAGGGTTTAAGGGTTTGGGGCTTAGGATCTAGGGTTATACCAGGTGGTATATAGGGATTTATCAGACTGTAGGGGGTTTAGGGTTTAGGATTATATAGGGTCCCTCCCTAGTGGGGGTACATAGTAGTTAGAGGTGGGTTTAGGGTTGTTTGTATAGGGTTTCTTTAAAAGTTGGGTTTCGGGCCTAGCTGAACAGTGTAGCTTTCAAAAAGGGGTTGTTTTCGTGGCTGTATGGCTTGAGGTTGGGTTTGCAGTTTAAAGCTTCCATATAAATTCCTTGATAAAAACATCGATTCAAAAACCATCAAAATCCAGGAAATGAAGTAGATCCCTGATCCCTAAGAGTCGTGCAAAGGACCCCGCCTAAATCAGAGGGTCAGAGCCGTAAGTAACCTTAGTCTTGGCCCTTTTAAAAGTCGTCTTGGGGGCGGATTTCTGAATTTGGAATTCTGGGGAACCCGGATTTTATCACAGGGGGGCTTAACTATTAGCGGGAAGGGAGTATTCGGATCACGTCCATCGTAGTCTTCCTGCTGATTCTATTGGCATGTGATGACTTTCTTGTTCCTTTCATCTTGTTGTTCTCCATGATCACTCAACTCGTTCCTGCCGTTCTTATTGTAGTTTTCCTGCCGCCGTCTTGGGGTTGTGGTTCCGTCGTTGGAGGGCAGAAACTTTGGTGATAGATTTTTCACGTTTGTACTGGCTTAGTGTCTTATGGTGGGTGGCACCTGTCGACCCGGAGCCCAACAGGGATTATAGTAGGGATAATGGAAAAGAAAAATGAAACTACTATATAGTAAATTAGGGTTATATAGGGGTTATTTAGGAATAATGGGATTATAGTAGGGATCCTAATACCAAAGATCCTAGACCCTAAACCTTGGATACTGCATCTTTTCTTTGCGGTGCTGTTGGTTTTTTTGTTCAATCCTAGAACCCTTAACCCTCTATATCCTTATGTGCCCCTCTATAAGCCCTAGAACTCCTACATCCTCATGTGCCGCCATATCGCTCCGACAAATACTACATACCTCCCTTAGAAGGCCATAGTTCTCTATGAGCTCCCGGGTTTTCCAACACAATCCCCTCTGGTCCAGTCGGTTGCCCCTAGGAATCTTCTCAAACAATCAGCTCTCGAGGCTTTAGGCTTTGGGGTTTAGGAGCCCTGTCCCATTTTCAAAACGTATAAAAGGGTATAATTGGGTTCGTTAGGATCACTGTAGGGGGGGTTACAGGGAGTCGATGGCGCTATACTGATTATATACATCTATATGCAGGGGTAGATAGGGGAATGGAACGGAAAAGAAGCTACTATGCTTTCCATATTAGGGGAAGATTTATTACCAGGGGGGTTGGAGGTTGTTATCTTCAGGAAGGGATTTTTGATCAAGCCGCGCTTGGATCGTCTGTACATCTACCTTGATGAAGCTGCTGGTGGTGATGATACGGCTTACATTCCCGTTCAAAGACTTCCTTTGCATTGCAAGTTCCAACCTTTGAGGCATGCACTTTGAGAGCGGCACATGAAGGCAGGCTCCAATCTAGATTAGCGGGTGGTCAGCGCGCGGGTCTGAGTTCTTGGCATTCCTGGTTGTAGCGGTAAGGGTTCGGTCAGGGGGCAAGAGTACAGGTGTCAAACGTTCCGCTGTTCGTTTTGGCTGTAAGTTTTTTTTGCCACAGATGTCACTGGTTCTTTTTGATCCTTTTGGGCACGGATTGCCCTATGCGCTTCAATAACCGTAAGCCGTGTAAGCCCTGACCTGAAGCACCAAACCGCGACCAGATATTTCCGAAATCACTCCCGAACTGTCTCCACCTACTACATGACTTGAACCCTGCACTCTGAGCCCTAATCCTTAACATTGGTTGTGAAGTGCAATCCCTGGCTGAGATGTGTCACCTTTGCCAAACAGTCATTGCGCCAGTGAAAAGTGCCACAGACAACCCTCGTCTAAGATGGGGCTATGTGGGGTTCCGCGCTAGTGCTGCGGGAGGGCAAACCCCAAACCCAAATCCCTGAACTTTAGCCCTACGTATTTACCCTACGCTTTTGGAACCTAAGCCCTAAACTGTAAGCCCTCAACCCTACGCCCTAAACCCTAAATGCCTAAACCAAATAATAGTAGCTTCCATTTTCTTTTCCATTAGCCCCATATAACCCTAATATATTATAGTAGTTTCCATTTTCTTTTCCATTATCCCCCCCAACCCCAAACCCCTCCCAAAGTTTGAGCAAACCTGAGGCCCTGGCTTGCCCTTTGCTGAAGCTGCACTGCAGGCTTCTTTTTCCCCGGGCAGTGGAGGATCAGATAGGAATTTCTTGAAAAGGGTTTAGGGTTTAGGGGCTCTAAGGATAGGGGAAATGCGGTAAGTCAGTGGGTCCTTGTTGGGGACTATGGCGGGTTATTTTTCGAATGACTCGAAGGTACAGGGTCCGGTGAAAGATGTAAGGAGTTCTGGGCTTGAGGAGGCTGAACCCAAAGCCCTATACCCAAAACCCTAGATTGCGTGATTCCAGGTTGAAATTCTGAAAGGGCCCTCAGAGTTCAGGGTAAACCTAAATATCGCTAGATACCCTTAGTTATCTCCCTTGACTACATAACGCCCTCAAGAGCCGCCTTTACCTGCTGCCTCATAATTAGTTTAGGGCGGTTTGACGCATCTGTAGGATCTGAAGCAGGCGTACAACTCGATGTAAACAGACCAGAGCGCGACACAAAGCTAATCCTAGTTTAGGGCTTAGGGTCGAGGCCGAAGCCCTCAAATCTTACAGAAACTGCGTTCAATAGTATCAAGGAAACTACACTTCCTCTGCAAACAAGCAGGCCAGCAGCTCCAAATACCTCAAAACCTTAGAAGCCATATTGAATCGGGTGTGTGTCGAGGTCGTGTTTAGGGGTTAACTGTCCTGTCGACACGGGGCTATATGGGGTTCCGCGTCAGGTTCAGGAACCCTAAACCCTAGTCCTGAGCCCCACTCCAAAGTGCTAAGCTCTCAACCTTCCACAGAGGGTCCAAGTACTCAATAATTAGGTACTTGGGGTTTGGGTAGTAGTAATTATAGTACAGGCCTTTGGGTAAGTATATGATTATTAGGTACTTGGACCCTTAGGGTTCAAGCAAAACCGATCCACGGAGTCCCGTCACCCCGTAATTGAGGAGTTTTGCTTAAACCGTTTCCGAAAATGAGGGGTACGTTTTTGGGGTTCCCTGCAATAATAGTAGTTGCGGGTCTTCAGTAGGGTCCCCCTATTTACGGAAATTACCATCTTAGGATCGTAGTGCTAGCGTGGGTATGTGTCTTAGTTTAACAAGAGTATCCCTGAAACTTACACCGAAAATTGGAGGTCCTAGGTCTGTGGGCACCCTGCACTACACCCTAAATCCTAAACCATGCTGAAGACCCTAAGCGCTCCGCCCTCAGCAACAAGGGAGCCACGCGGTTTAGGGTGTAGGGTTTAGGGCTTTTAAGATAAAAGATATAAACAGGTATTGTCCTAGTCTATCATTAATTATCGTATCGATAACACACGTGTTTTGCAATATGCCCACATAGCCCGAAATCCCCTAAGCCCTAAAAACCTATGTCAACCCTGCTGCCGTTTTCTTGTCCATGTGGTTCCTCATCAAATCATGTGTATATACACACACACACACCTCCCTACATATCCCGATATCCTCCCCCCAGCTAAACCTCTTCACAACATACTAAGCCCTAAGCCTAAACCTTTTTGTAAAGCCTGAACCCTTCAAGCCCCGCACTGCCCGAAGGCCATTGTAGTCTGAGCCCTCCCGACGGCAAAGCGCCCCAAAGGAGGGCTCTTGGGGTTCGGGTTGTGGAAAATGAAATGGAAACTCGGGTTTATATAGGGGGTTTATATAGGGGCTATATAGGAAATAATATAGGGATGATGGAAAATTAAATGGAAACTACTATTTAGGGTTTAGGGTTTAGGGTTTAGGGATGAGGGTTTAGAGCTTTCTGGTTTGGAGTTTAGGGTTCAGAGTTTAGAGTTCTAGGGTTCAGGGTTTAGACTTTTAGGGTTTGGGGTTTAAGGGTTTCGGTTTGGGATGTTTAGGTTTGGGGGCGTATGGAGGCATCCCAGTTCCCATGTGGTGCTGTTTCACACTGCTGAGCTGTTGCAGAGCCATGGCTTTGAAAATGGTTGGGCTATCATAAGCATGGTTGGTTTAGGGTTTAGGGTATTGTTTTCGATTGTTGGGTGTATGGTTCTTCGGTTTTGTCTCTAGAAAAGGGTTCCTTTTTCTTCCTAGGGGAATAAGGACGCAAACGACAGTTTCCCAAACTAGGGGGACCCCAATATAGACCCAGGGCAGCCACTGGACACTAGCTTAGTGTAGTGTAGACGGTTTTTTGGATTGTAGATTTCACCCATCTTTTCGTACAAGATTTTCTTTTCCATAGACCCCAATAAGTTATGATCCTTATTATGGGCCCCCCCAAAATGGTACTCCTACTTTCAGGAACACCCCGAAATGATAATGAGAAACAGGAAGTTGGCGAAACTTTGGAGGCCTTTGAGGGGTTATCATTTGATCCGCACATTACTCGAAACTTTGAGCCCTAAACGCTAATCCTTAAACCTATAGTCCCCCTGAAGTAGATAGAATATGGCTTTGGGTATACTGTAAAAAGATCTCCATATACCCCATTTTCTATTTACTTAGGGGGACTATAGCTTTCCAGTAGTGTGTCTTGATGCTGTTTACGAAGCTCCCCTCACTCGTTGGCATGCTTTTTGATGGATTGGAAGATTGGGCGGTTCCCGGCCAACAGCTTTTTTTCTCGTTTGGAAAGGTCCAGTCGCAACCAAGCTTCTTTAAGAAATGCAGTTTCATAGCCTTGTATTCCCCTTCTTTCCCAAACTGCCACACTAGACCAAAAGCCTCTAGATGAGCCAGGGTTGTGAAGGTTCAGGCTTAGGGCCTGAATGGGGGTTTAGAGTTTAGGGTTTAGGGTTTAGGGGACCTTCAAGGACAGACCTAGGAATGACCCAGGGTAGGAACGGTGTCCTCCATTGGGTCTTCCTGACCGCTGTTCGCCACAAAAGTGCTTTTCCAGGGGTTCCAGACATATCTAGGGACATGTAGAGTTTGGGGTTGGGGCTAAGGGTTTATATTCAAACTTTCAATTAACCCCAAATACCGTGGTTTTGGTCGCCAGCCCGATTCGGCGGGATTCGGCCAGATGAAAAGAAGGGCTACCAAAAATCTACACTCTAAATCTTAAACCCTAAGCTTTAAACCCTAAACGAACCCTAGCCCCGCGCATTTACCCAGCCTCTCCGTTGGGGAGGGAGCTTGAGTCCTGGCGGTGGGGGGCGACGAACATGAAGGGATCCCTACAGTTCTTGCAGCCCCAATTTAGGGTTTAGGGCGTAGGGTTGAGGGTTTAGGGTTCAGGGTTTAGGTTTGAGGGATTAGGGTTTAGGGTTAAAGGTTAAGCGTTTAGGGTTTGGGGTTGAGGGTTTAGGGTTTAGGAGTTGAAGGCCAAGGCAATCAGTTCCTAACTAATGGCTATCTAGTCTTTTTAGGACTTGTGGTTTTGAATACCAGTTTTAGTTGTGAGTTATGAGTCATACGCAAGTTATAAATGTACGTAAGGACTGAGAGGGCTCATAATTGGACTATACCTGGGGTCATAACTGGGCCTGCAAAGCAGGACGCACTTTTGTTCTATGCTCCAAACCTAAGATCCTAAACCCTTAAACCCCAAACCCTGAACCCCTAGACCCCAAACCCTGAACCCTAGACCCTAAACCCTATCAGCCCTCTGGGCGCTCCTTGTAGCTGCTGTAGAGACACACGGCAATCAGCATTGTACAGCAGTCTTCAAAACAGTTGCGCAACATCAGACGTGACTGTGGGGTGATAGGGGATATCCGGGGAGAATAGCATCGGGGCTTATAGCGGGATTCAGGGTTAGGGTGCTTTTGTGATATACAGGGTTTGCAACGAAATCTTGAGGTGGGTAGGTATCTGGTGCGTGTCCATAAAGGAGGCCTGTATGGACTATAGACTTTACGTAGCCCCAGTAATTTCATATGAGCCTTACATGAGCCTTATGTGGTGGTACCCACACCTGAGGATGTCATTAGGGTTTAGAATTCAAGTTCCGGATTTTCGGGCTGAAGGTTCCGTGTTGCGGAATAGAATCAGTGAATTATTGGGATCTATAGCCAGCCTAGTGACGAAGCCTGCAGGGACGTTTGTAATATCAGCTTGGGTGGACATGTGCCGCAGTTCTGGGGCTCTGAAAAGATCATCCCGAATATTGAAAACGGGCAGAGACCTGGCAAATCCAAAATGCGCTACTTGATGCCCTGCCCCTTTTTGCATACTCTGAATCTAAGTCCGAAACCCCACAACTTCCCACCAATTTGGGCTTCAGCAGCATCGCAAGAGGCATCTGAGCTTCCCGACTCCCAGTGCCTGTAACTTCGGCTCAAAACCCCAAACTCAAACCCTGAACCCTGTATCCTACATGCTAAGGCTGCTAAGCTACATGGTTGAGGGTGTAGGTTTTTGGGCTAAACCAAAGACCCCACAAAAGGGTGTAGGGTTGCAGTCCCCCTTAAGTAGATAGAAAATGGCTTTGGGTATATTTTAATAAGATCCCCGCATACCCCATATTCTATCTACCTAAGGGGGACCATATACCCAAAACCCGACAGAATGCTTTTTAGGGCTCAACCGACAGCTCATGGATTTCCCTACTAGCGTCTAGGGTTGGATTTAGGGGTTATATAGGGAGGAAAAAAGGGAACATGGAAGAGAAAATGGGAACTACTATGTAGGGTTTAGGGCTTAGCGTTCAGGGTCAAGTGTTCAGGATTTCCTCCTGCGCGTTACCCACCCCCTTGGTACACCCTGAATGCGTAGCAATTTGCCTGACGTACCCTTGGATATACCTAATTCAGGGGGCATCTGGGGGCGGGGGGTGGGGGGTAGTAGGGGAATCCCTAGCCCTAACCCTAAACCCTAAACCCTAAACCCCAAACCCTAAACCCTGAAACCCAAAGACCCGCACCTTCAGAAGTTTAAAGGTTTGGGGTTTAGCGTTTACGAGGTTGTGCTTGAAGGGTCAGGGGAACTGAGAAAGTATACTTACAACCCTTAGCAGCCACATGAGAAGTCCAGTTATCCCAAGTAGCAATATACTCTCTAAGTCCTCCAGACCCTAACCACTAAACCTAGAAATAAGGTAGGGTCCAGTTACCCTCGAAGTAGGTATTCATGTTTAGGAGCTCCAGATTTTGAACAACTTGGCCGGAAGCATCCCTTGCTGGGGTCTGTTGGAGAGTCTGTGATGTGGGGGGATTGTTAAAGTATTGTGGGGATCCCCCTTAAGGATCCCCAAGTGATAATTTCAAGAGACTCCCATAAACCGTAAACCCTAAACATTATTTCATTGGGAGGTTGCTGTCAGGAGCCTTTAATGATGCTGATCTCGGGTTTTGAAATCCTGTGCTCACGCGCAATGCGTTGACTGCCCTGCAAGTAGCTAATCGTAGATTTACAAGATTTCCGTAGACCTTGAAGCGCGCCCAGGCGAAAGAAGCGGAAGAAGCACAAAAAAAACAAGAGGCTGCCTCAGAAGCTTTTAGATTTGGCGGGTGAGGGGCTTAGGGCCTAGGATTTGGGGTTAGGGCTTCAGGTCTAGGGTTCAGGGCTAGGGTTGCTTCAGCGCCCTCAGGAGGGGACTAATTATCCAGAATAAGTAGGACCCGTATACTCCTAATAAGGTGGCTCCGCAAGTCCATGTAGCCTGGGCATTTTTGGAAATTTGAAGTTCCCTAAAACCTAAAACCCCTAAACCTCAAACCATGTTTGGCCCACAGTAGTTCCAGAAGTGTTTCGGGCAAAGGCTCTGGTGGGCTGCCAGACGGTTTGGGGGGATTTTGGGCAAAAGCTTTGGAGGGTTTATGGGTTTTAGGTAATAGCCCCGACCACTGCTAATAGTCACCGCAGGGGAGAACGTAATTATGTAAGGGTCCTGTGTGGTAAGTTGTCAAAAGTGTGGTTTTTTTTTGTCATCCTGCATATTAGGACCTGTATTATCATGAAGACCACCAAAATGACCAATACTTTGACAATTTGATATACCTCTGGGATTTAGTAAGCCCTATAACCCTAACATTGCCCCAATATATGACCCATTATAGTAGTTCCATTTTCCTTTCCATTTCCCCAATATAACCCTAATATAACCCTAATTACAGATCCCTAGGGTTCGTGATGCCACCCTTGATTGAAAAAATACATTCCCATTGTGCCACACTTACTGGGATGGGGGAACCCTAAACCCGAAGCTTTGGGAATTCGAGGGCCAGCAGGTGAACCCTAAACCCTAAACCCCTAAACCCTACCTAAACCCTAAAAAGCTGCCACAAGTCCTTCACGTGTTTCTCGTGGGGCCCGAGAGGGGCATGCCGACACAAGGATATTGGTCTATGGCTTAGAAGAATGGAGTTTGTTGAAGTAATCCCTTTACTTACTGGGGGTTAGTAGGGAACACAGATATATGTAAAAATGTATATACACACACGTATATATATATATATACACACACATACACATATCTTTATACACACGCACATATATATATATATATATCATATAGGGATCACATAGGGATAAAAAAAGGGATTGCATGTCCTTATCCCCTTCTAAGAACCAGTAAGTTTAGCATCCCTAAAATGGGTCCCTAAAAGTGACCTTCCCTGCTTCCTTCATATTCTCACCGTTATCTCACCCTTAAGTAGATCGAATATGACTTTGGATAAATTAGGAAAGATCCCACTATAACCCATATTCTATCTGCTTAAGGCAGGACGATAGCCCTAAACCCTAAATACCATTTGTAGCCCAATTTTTGCAAGCAATGCTCGGATTTAGTTTGGAATTTAAGGGCTGACAGGGAGGGCCTATGGCTTCCTGGTTGTAGTGTGGCCTAGGGTGCTATATATATATATGTACATATTTATAGGGAAGGGAATATATAGGGATAGTGGAAATTAAAACGGAAACTAGTCTTTAGGGTTTAGGTTTTTTCAGTTTAGGTCACTCACCACGGTCTAGTCAGGAAGGGAAGACCTAATCAGGTACTTCTCCTGTGCTCCTGATACAGACTCTTCTAGATAACACCAGTGTTTAGTAATGTCCTTGCCTAGCCCCAGCAATAAAATTCGTAAGGCGGACCCGAGAATTCCTTTCCCATTGTTTGGGGATCAGCAGGGATCCGAAACCCTAAAACCTGAACCCTAAAGAGGAGTTTCCATGTCATTTTCCATTATCCCTATCTATTCCCTATATATAACCGTAACCCTTAACCACGTACATCTGTAGGGACCCCTTCCAGAACCGAGGTAGTCCCGAATCTTAGCCCTGCAGCCCAAGCCCTGACCCTAAAGCCGAAACTTGAACCTTTAGTTCTAAGCTATAGGGTTTCGGGTTTAGGGTGCCACATGAGCTATAGTCTAAACTCCTAGTATTCCCCTTAATTAGCCCTATATTAGTCCCATCTATAATCCCTTATATATAGCCCCTTCAAGGAGTTTAGACTATGGCTCAAATTTTGGGAGACTATCCAAACCCTAAACCCTAAACCCTAAAACCCTTGACGCTGTAAAGCAGGAGTAGCTCCTCAGACTCTCGTAGCTCTGATGGCCCGGCTCTGAGTTTCTTGGGTTTTGGAGGCTTAGGGTTTAGGGTTTAGGGTTCTATAGGAATACTGCAAAAGGAAATGGAAAGTACCACAAAGGGGTTATGTAGGGTTTGGGGTTTTGGAGGTTTAGGGTTTTGTAGGTTTAGAGTTTAGGGTTGAGGGTTCAGGGTTGAGGGCTTAGGGATTTCTAGCAGCGTATCATAGGGTTCATATCAGAAGGACTACATATAACTATGACATAAATATCATCCACCAAGGTTGAGGGTTTAGGGTTTAGGTTTAGGGCTTTCAGCCCAAACATCGGGATCTAGGGATGAGGTTTAGGGCTTAGGGTCACTTTGAGAGGGAACCTTGAGCCCTAAACCTAAACCCTAAACCCTAAACCATATCTTCTATGAGGCGGCCCCAGGGCCCCTAAACGCCCTCCGTATGTAAGCCCTATAGCACCCAACCTATACCCCAAAGCTCTTGAAAGGGACCCCTAAACCCTACACCCTCAATCCTAAACCCACTCAACCCTCTAAACCTTTTAAGCCCCAAATCCGAAGCCCCAAACCCTAAACCCTAAACGCTAGAACCCTAAGCCCCTAAATCATCCTTAGATAGTAGTTTTTATTTGCTTTTCCATTGTCCCTATATAGTTCCCTTATATAACCCCTATATAATCTAAATCATCCAGGATCGAAGAGCAGCCTTCGCTCTGCTCGCAACGATCCGAAGGGCGATGAGGATGACGACAAACCCAAGGACACCAAACGCGACGTTAGGGTTTAGAGGGTTTGTAGGGCTTATGTTTTTCGCGTTTAAAGGGTTTAGAGGGTTTAGGTGTTTAGGGGGTTTTACCTTATTCTAGTGTTGTAGTTTCCATTTTCTTTCCCATTATCCCCATATTACCCAAACCCTAAACCCTAAACCCTAAACCGCATGGTTTAGACGATTTAGGGTTTAGTGCGTTTAGGGTTTCGGCGGCTACAAGGGTTCCGGGGGCTTTGGGGGTTTAGGAAACCTTACGGCTTATGGGCTTCTACGGGCTTCTAGGCGCTTTAGGGCTTTTAGGGGGTTTAGTTAGTAGGGTGTAGCGTTGAGGGCTTAAGGGGTTTGAGGTTGAAGGTTCAGGGCCACTGGTATGGGCCTTCAACTTGTTTTGTGAGCATATTGGAGTCCCCAAACTGTATGCAGAGCACATATACCAGGTGTACAGAGACCCAGGATAAACGATTCATTCTAGGGGCTCATGGCTTTTAGGGTCTCAAGTTAAAAGCACGCTAGTGGACTTCCCTTGACTTCTGTAGGTTAAGAGATCCAAACCCTAAACCCTAAACGCTAGGGTTGGGAGATTAGGGCTCATAATTACAGTCCTGACTTCAGGGTTGAGGTTGAGTGACAGGGGTTCAGGAACTAAAGGTTTGCGGTAATTATAGGCTGTAAAAGGTTCAGGGTTTATTGTTCTTCTGGTCCCCTTTTCTTGGGTAGTGTCCGTGAGCACATTTTGGGATTGTGGTTTTGGGATTGTGAGTTTGCGATTTGGCGATGAGGGTTTTGGGAATAAGGCTCATGGTTTTGGGGACTGGCTCCGCAAAAGTAGGGGTTATTTGCGCGAGGCCGCGCAACCTTGTCGAATTCAGTGCCAGGCTCGTGGTTCCAAGGCCTGGGTGGCCAAAGCCTTAGTCCAATCCCAACCTCTTAACCCAGACCCCTGGTTAATACAGTACCTTCCCTTAATAGGGGTTATGATTAGGGATCCTAATATTCAGGTCCTTAAAGAGGAGGGGATTTATTAATCAGGGGTCTGAACCCTAAACCCTCAATAGTAGTTTCCATTTTGTTTCCATTATCCCATTATCCCTATATAACCCTTAAATATATACATATATATATACATATACCCTAATAATCCCTATGTAACCCCTATATTGGGTCATTCCCCCTCCCAGTAACTGTCCTCAAAGGGGCCTTATTAAGGGGGTTCTTATCACTCCTATAACCCATTGTGGTAACAGCTACTGTAAGGGGGAATGACCCCACCCCTTATAAGGGACATTACTCTCCGGATGGTGGTTTCCTTGTTCTTGAGGGTGCAGTGTTCGGATCGAAAATTACCAGGAGGCTTGAACAATCAGGTTAGGGTTTAGGGTTTAGAGTTTAGGGTTTAGGGAACATCACAAGCCCCAACCCTATTGCAATTCTTCATGCTCCTACCTTCGGATCAACGGTGGGTAGGGGCTGGAGGAATACATCCCCACAGTACTTTGTAAATGACTCTTCTGAGAGTCCCTATATCCCATGAACATAGATTTGAGTAATAGCTTTGAGTATAAGGGTGTAGACAAATATAAAGCCTAAACCAAAAGCCCTAAACCCTACACTTTTTTGGAACCGTTCTAGGGATCCTCGCCCCGAGTTTCCTAAGGCATCGGTACCTTGAGCACATGACAACAGACTCGCGAAGCTACCCCTAAAATTTAGGAAAAGGTTTACTCTTTCGGACTTAGCTTGGACCTTAGACCCTTAAATCTGTGGGATTCCTTTGTACTCCCATTATAGGTACCTAAGGGGTGACCCTTAGTAGGGCTGATAAGTGCCACGTAGTTTAGGGTTTAGGGGTCGAAGACACGATGATCACGCACAAGGTGGGCCTGCAAACCGAGAATTTTACGGTGTAGGGCTTAGGGTGCACGTGCATACGGGTTCATGCGGGATGTTTGGGGGTAAACTATAGGTACACTATACTAGAGTGTCAGGGTTCTAAGAGACTGTTGAAACTATTTCTTCAGGGCTCTACATTAAATCCTGCCTTTCCCTTTATACCGCTCACATTTTAGGAGGGCTCCCCCACCCTGTAATACTGGTATGATAGGAATATAGTAGGACCCTTACTATCCTTAATAGAATCCTTATTATCCCTTATAGTTAGTATTACAGGGTAGGGGGTCCACCTAATTAATGTACCTCTAAACCCTAAACCCTAAATAGTAGCTTCCATTTTCTTTTTCATTATCCCTATATATCCCTATATAGCCCTATTAATCCCCTACATAGCCCCCATATACCCCCAAACCCTAAACGGGTCCTCCTAACTCATATATTATATCCTGTGCAACTCTTTCAAGGGACCCATACTGGTCAGGCTGCTACATGGGAGGTTTAGGGTTTAGGGTTTAGGGTGGGCTTCCTGTGGAAAGGTCCACAGTATACTCTGCCAAGAGATTATCTGGGCTCTTGTAACCCAGGAATGGATCTATTGGCTTTGCGAAGCTCCAGTGAAGATTCATCTGTATCCCATTTTGTTGAGATTCCGACGGGCATGAGAGAGCGACCAAGGAAAGCCTACAAACATTTTTAAGCCCTAAGCCCTATACTCCCGCAATCCTGGTCCCAAACTCGGTCAAAATTCTCCAAACCCGAAATCTTAACTGCTAATCCGTACAGTTGCCCTTTGGCCAGGGGTCCCCAAACCCTCATGCCTAACCCCTAAACCCTTTTCAGCGATCGGTTTTTTGGGGGCTCTTGAGTCCGAGGATCATTCATTCGCATCATGGTAATGGTACTTGTACATGGAACCCATCGTCAGCCCCCAGACCGCATACCATAGTTTACTATTGTATATTATAGTCGATTATAGTTTATTGTGGTATGCTACAGCGTATGATCGTATATTGATTTTATTGTGGTATGTTATAGCGTATTTTTGTACATCCTAGTGTATGACATAACTTCGAGACCCTAGCGGCCTAAACCGTAAACCTCCAGCAAGGGGTTTAGGGTTAAGGGCACCCTTACGCATGCCTAGTATGAGTTTGGCGCAGGAGACCAATCCGGAGATAGAAAAAGCAAAGGCTGAGGCGCAGCATTTATCATAGTAGTCCCCATATAAGCCCATCACATTTTGGTAGTTTCCATTTGCTTTTCCATTCCTTCATTCCCACCCTAAACCCTAAACCCTATAGTAGCTTCCATTTTATGATCCCCCCTCGACCCTCAGCCTTTCAACGCGAAAGTTTCAGGGCTGAGGATGTTCATGTTTGAAATGGGCTTAGGGTTTAGGGGATAGGGGTTTAGGGTTTAGGGTTTAGGGGTTTAGGGTTTTGGGTTCAGGGTTTAGGGTTTGGTGTAGACCAGCCAAAGGCCTTTATAGTCGGATCATCTAGTGTGACTCTGCAGACAGCAG
>CAJNIZ010043347.1:45612-56976 GCA_905231905.1 Symbiodinium pilosum
AGAAAAGGTCCGATAAAAAAACCCTCTAGTAGGGTTCATGAACCTCAAGCCCTTTGCCCTCAGCCGCTGTTTCGAACTCTTGCCGGCGGAGCAGCAAAGTGGCGCCCTAGCGCCTAGACCCGATTACTAAGGCAAAAACTACTCAAAGGGTTTAGGGCTTAGGGTTTCGGGTTTAGGGTTAAGGCAACAACTACTAAATCCCTAAACCCTAAACCCTACGCCGCGTTAACCCATCTATCAGCATACTTGGGGACTGATTAGGGCACGCCTAATTGGGTCACCGCGTGGTTATCATTCCCGTGGCCCGCCCCAAAACCCCAAGCCGCCTGAATGATATGGCAGCATTTACTTTCTTCTCCATGATCCCTAATATGAGCTCTAGGGATTATATAGGCTACCCAGTTGAGGGTGTAGGGTTTAGTGTCTGAACTCCTTGAGGGGGGTTATCCAAGGGATTACATACGGGAGTGTAATAGGGGCTATTAAGGGGGGATGCTAGGAGTTAAGACTACAGCTCACATACCCCCTACATAAACACATAACCCTTTTGAAGGGTTTAGGATTTGGCGCTTTTTAAAGCAACGCAGGCAAGCTCCTCATCGAGTCCAGCTGAGATCAGCTTCGAACGTCGGGCAAATTTGCGCTGTAACAGCCCAGGGGTTCCAAGCCCGAAGCCCTAAACCCTAAGCCCTTAATCCTAAACTGTGAATCCCAAACTGCTGGGGGTTGATAGGGGTTTGCAAGCAACATCTCAACTCCTCAGATGCTCAGCACTTACTTCAAAGGGTTATGTAACGTAGCGTTTCAGGAGACGTTGCCCCAAATGAGGAGACTTGAATGGAAAAGAACATACTCAGGAGATATGGAGGCTTATAGGGACCAGGATGTCAAAAATGGGGTCCCTTGGAAGGGTGTTCTTATAATGAGGAGCGCACCTCCAGCCCTAAATCGTATATTGCAGTCTGCTAAAGGAAGCTAGCATGTCAGCGCGTGAGCCTCACGTCTCACCCAAGTGGGGGCATCCAACCAGCCGCTCTCGGAGTTTAGGGTTGAGGGTTTAAGGGTTTAGGGTTTAAGGGCTTCAGGGTTTAGGGTTTAGGGTTGAAGGCTTATGGTCCCAGTGTGGTTGTAGGGTCACGGAACTCAGTAACTATTCTTATACTTTTACAGGCTGTGGAATAACCCTGACGCTCCAAGTAATCTGTATATCTTTTTCATAAGTTTGGATCTGAAACCAGTTTTACTCTTAGGCAGCTTCATGTGCGGATTTTATATAAGCCCTGCATACCCTCTGTTGTAGCTCCCATAGTCCCTATATTGCTGGTATAAATGCGTTATATGAACTATCCGCGAGGATAGTTGTAAACAACAGTGTGCGCCACGTCTGCTGTTGGGCTGCAGACTACACAAAGACAAGCTCTTCTCAAGCATTGGTACACGGGGATATTAAGGGAGATGCTTGGAATTTGTCCAGGCAAAAGCTTCGGTGTATTATGATTATCGGGTCAGATTTACTTGGGCTATAGTCTAAACTACTAGTATGCCCCTGAAAAACCCTATAATATTCCCCTGTAAAGTTCCCTTTTTAACTCCTGTTGAAGGAGTTCGGACTATAGCTCATACAACTTTTATATAGCCCTCTATATAGCAGTTTCCAGTTCATTTTCCATTTTCTTTTCCATTGGAGTCTCCATTATTGGGGCCAAAAACCCTAAACCACTAAACCCTAGACTTGGGGGTGGGGGAGGAAGAGGATTCCCTCCTGAAGTCTGTCCTTATTTGGGGCTTCACTCGTTAATATTACACGGATCCCTCAACCCTAGCCGCAAAATCCTAAACCTCAATCCCTTAGCTTCATTTGTTCGTGTCTATCCGGGCGTCTTATTCGGCTTTGCTATTCAAAGAGCTTCTCCATATTATCAAAAAGGCACCATGGCCCCCAACCAAAAAGGCACATGCCAGGTACCTGTAGTTGAGCAGGGGTGGGGCCCTAAACCCTGAAAACCCGGGGTGTGGAGGGCGAGCGGTACAGGGAGGTGGTCCATGGATCCTCAGGAGATAGAGGGATTCTAGGAGGATCCTGTTTGCTTGCCCTTGCTCGCAACTTTGCAGGGATTACACTCTGGGTAGGCCCATGGGACATTCATAATTTCCTAATGGCGTTAATAGGGGACCCTATGCACGGATCTTTTTCAAAGGTATTTAGGGGCCAACCCGGCACTTTCCAGAACCTCCAACATGAATTAAGCCCTAAACCCTACAACGTAGAGACTCTACGTGGCGCCTGGGCTGCCCCTTTCTCAGACATCTGGGAGGATGTAGAAAGCATATCTCTTGGGGCTCAGGGATTTGGACTTGGAGTTGCGGGTTTGGGTCTTGGGGTTGGGGGTTTAGGTTTTAGGGTCGAGGGTTTAGGGTTTAGGGTTTAGGGCTTAGGGTTTAGGTTTTAGGGATCAGGATTAAGGGTTTAGGACTTAGGGATTAGGGTTTAGGATGTGGTGTTTAGGGTTAACGGGATCCCGCTGACGTAGGGTTGCTCGAGACTATCCAACTGCTGGTTGTGGGCAAAGCAATAATGTATCATGCTAAAGCAAGTATGGAATGAACATTCTGATGTCCCCAAACCCTGAAGGGTTTAGGTTTTAGGGTTGAGGGTTTAGGGTTCAGGGTTGCTAAGCCCTTAGTGCTCGAGCTCTACTTTCTAGATCCTTCCGGGCTTTGAGTTTGGAGAGACTCAAACTTCCACCGTGACGCCGCGACGACTCGGTAACGGTTCTTGTGTTTGGGGGTTTAGGGCTTAGGGCTTAGGGTTTAGGGTGTAGGGTTTAGGGTTTAGGCTGGTTTTGGTTTTCTTGGATGTGTGTTTGTAATGCCTGCGGGGTCATGGTGAGTGGGGGCTTAGGGTTTACATATTCCTGGAAATTGCTATGTTATACGGGCGGGTTTGGGTTTTTTTAGTGGGGAGGTTTCAAAGCAGGTTTCAGGTAGGTTCGCTCCCTGGCGGATGACCCCACCCATAGCATATTAGGGGTATAGGGCTTAGAGTTTAGGAGGCGGAATAGTATAACCCTAAACCCTAAACCTACAGGTATCTTCAGGGGACTTTGCCCTGCGAAGGGTGAAAGATGAAGGGCCCAGGACAGGAGGTTCCCCAATGGCTGCCAACATGCAAACCCTGAACCCTAAACCCTCAAGCCTAAACCCTAAAACCTAAACCCTAAACCCTAAACCCTCAACCCTAAAACCTAAACCCCCAACCCCAAGACCTGAATCTTAGATCCTCAACTTTAAAATCTAAACCCTAAAACCTAAACCCTCAACCTTAACACCTGAAACCTAGACCCTAAACCCAAAAACCTGAATCTTAGAGCCAATCCAGCTATCTCTCAAACTAAGGCCTGGAGTACCGTTAACGTGGCCATGCTTAAACCTTAGGCAAATGAACTATAGTCTAAACTCCCTAAAAGGGCGTTATGTAAGGGGTTACATAGGGTCTGGGGTTTAGGGTTCTAAGCTCCTTTAAGGGGAGGTCTATAAGGGATTACATAGTGTTTAGGGTTTAGGGTTGTCCTTAAAAGGGGATTATTCAAGGGATTACATAGGGGACTTCTACAGGGGCAATTAAGAGGGATACTAGGAGTTTAGACTATGGCTCAAGTGAACCTGAAAAACATGGAATAGGGTTTACTGGTTTAGGGTTCTGGAACTTCCAAAAGTAGAGGCCCCCCTTACATATCCCAACATACTCAAAGCCTTAATGCCTAAACCCTAAACCCTAAACCCTAAACCAACATACTAAAAGCCTTAATGTAGGGCCCTAGAACCCTAAGCCCTAGACCCTTCGTCCCCAAAAGCTCACAGTATAAGTATGTCTTCGATCCTGGAGTAAGTTTTTAGGGTTTAGGGTTTAGGGTTTAAGGGATCCGGATAATGGATTTTCAATGGGTACATCGCAACTCCCGCAGGGTTCTGGGCTTAGGGCTTAGTGTTTGGGATTCAGGCCTCAGGGCTCAGGGTTTAGGATCTTGGGTTTAGGGTTTTGGGTTCAGGGGTCAGGGTGGTCCACAGTTGAGGTCAGGGCTCTGTTTGAAAGGCCTTGGTTTGCGCATTAGTGCTTTATAGGGATGATATAGGTTTATATAAGGAAAAATAAGATGGAGACTACTATTTTGGGGTTATGATTTCAGGGTTTGGGGTTTCGAGTTTAGGGTTGAAGGTGTATTTTTTCAGGGCTCGGGGTGAGAGGATTCTCTTACCACATAAACTTCGTGCTTGGAACTACTGTATCCCTTAGGTGGACCCCCCACCCAGTAAGAGTGACTATAAGGGATACTAGGGATTATATTAGGGTCCTCTTATATTCCTATTATGCCACTATTACAGGGTGGGGGGGGTCCTCCTAATGTATCCCAAACTGCCAAGTCAACCACCGTGAAGCTTAAGTCCCTAAAGCCTGGGCTCCAAGCCCTAAACGCTAAACCCTAAACCCTTAAGTCTAACCCTGCTGTAAGCCCTTTATCCCCAAATGCCAGCGTTTGCAAGGGCTCAGTCTTACCTGTCGGGATGTAGGGTTCAGGGCCTAGGTTTAGGGTGTAAGGTTTATAAGGACCAGATGGCGTTTCATGAGGTCTACAAAGGCCTTCTACAAGGGAATCGTATCTTCTTGGAGGGTCAAAGAGGACTTAGTAGCTATACGGTTACACTCATAATCATATTTACAAGCCACCATATAGTCCTCGCTTTTCCCATTGTGAACCTACTTACCAAGTCTCTCTAGTTCATGAACCCTAAAACCCAAACCCTGAACCCATAGTAATATGGCAGTTTTCGTTTTCAATTTCTCGCCAAGGTCGCTATGTACCTGCCTAGCACCTCTTCAAGATGTTCAAGGGAGCCTAAACCCCAAACCCGAACCCTATAGCTGAAACCTAATCCCAAAAGCCCAAGCCCTAAGCCCAAAGAAAGCTAAATGGGTCATAGTCTAAACTCCTGATTAGTATCCCCCTGAATAACCCTTAGTATGTTCTCCTATATAATCCTTTATATAACCCCCTTTAAGGAGTTTAGACCCTAGACTCCTAAACCCTAAACCCTAAACCCTAAGGAGTTTAGCCTGTAGCTCAAATGGGCCTCAGGTTCATGGGTTTTGGGCTTAGCGGTTTAGGGTTTAGGGTTTAGGGGTTAGGGTTTTGGGTTTTGAGTTTAGGGTTCAGGGTTTAGGGTTTAGGGTTTAGGGTCTTAAGTACTTGGTAAAGGTAACTGCTTCCAAGTGGGCTTGTAACCCGCAACATGTAGCCCTAAACCCCGCGCCCCAAACTACAAGGTGGCCCTTGAGCGGGATATTAAGTAGGGTTATGAGCTCAGGTATATGAAGTTATTGAATCCTACAAATTTGAAAGTAAGGATGAGGGTTTAGGGTCTAGAAGACGGGCGCAGTTGCTCGGTACGTTTCTTTGCATTCTTGCTGGCATGTTGCTCCCGCCACTTTTAAAAGTAGTGCGCCTGTCGGCATTTTGTTTTGTCGCCGTGCGCTGACATGAGTCCTGCCAAAACTGAAACTGATCACGATCTAGACAATGCAAACTTGTCATGTGCTTTTGCGTTCATTAACGCATGAATTTCACATGAGAGCGCAAAGTATTGCGCTTGCCATTGTCCTCAAGTCTTAAGGGTTTTTTTTATTGTTTGCTATATTTTTTCTGCGATGCATGGGACGCTCGCGCCTGAAACCTGTTTTGTAATCATGTTTTCGCGTGTTTCTTGTTTTCGGGTGTGGGGGTTTTATGCGTTGTCGAATGTTGTGGGGAGGGGGGCGGGGGGGGGTGTTGTGGGTGTGGGAGCGTGGGTCGGGGCGTTAAGGGGGATGATTACGTTTGTGACATTAGGTGCGCTGCTTGAGCGTTTGTAGACAAGTTGGAGAGCGCAAGCGTACTGCGCTTGCCAGTGTTCTCAAGACTTCAGGCTTTCTTGAAGTCTTTGCTGTATTTCTGTCCGCTGCGCATTGGACGCTCGCGCCTGAAGCCATTTGTCATAATTATGTTTTCGCATGCCCTTTTCTTGCTGGCAGCACAATGTTGTTTTTGCGCAAATCATGGACTCATGGAAGTTAGGTGGGAATGGGGGTGTGCGAAAGGGTTGAGCCCTCAAGCCAGCCCACCCGACATTTCCCGAATCAAAACCTTCCCAAAAGCTTACAACAGTATTCTGCCCTCAGCATGATACCCTGTAAGTTACAACAGATCGTTGCGTGGAAGTGCGCGAGAAGGGAGTGTTTAGGGCTTCAGGGAGGTGGGGAATATCTAGATACCCCAGTAGTACCCATTATCCCCCCATAATGGAGAATCAAATGGACAAGAAAATGGAACATGAAATGGAAACTGGGGTAATACAGGGATTTAAGGGCTGTTACTAGATACCCCAGTAGTACCCTTTCCCCCTTTTTATTTGGGGGTCTCCTTATTAAAGCTGAATACTAGGAAAAAGGGTACCATAATTATTAAGGGGTTGCCGGGCAACCTAGATATGAATCTCGGGATTGATGGGGTCCTTGCTACTGTAGGGGGTCCGTAGGGCTTGGGTCACGGGTAGCCCAGTGACAGTCCACCCCCTAAAGTCCAAACCCTATAACCCAAACCAAAAGCCTAACTCCTAAAACCCTGAATAGTAGTAGCTTCCATTTTCTTTTCCATTATCCTTATATCTTCCCTATAGAACCCCATATAACTCCATTATTGGAGGATACACTAAACCCTATAACCCTTAAACCCTCAAACCCTAAACCCTAAACCCTAAACCCTAAATCTTAAACCTTAAACCCTAAACCCTAAACCTTAAACCCTTAAGCCCTAAACCCTAACAGTTGGAGCCTGAGGATGAAACATGGGATGCCATATGGGGGTTTCCCAAAATTAAAGTAACTTTTTTAGGGGTCCCAATAATAAGGGTTATGGTATTTTGGGGTCTATATTAGGGTCCCCTTATGTTGGGAAACTACCATATTACCACCATATTACCTTTACAATCAGGTCGTCCTCCAGGGATTAGGGGTTTGGGGTTTGGGTCCGTTTACAGTGATAGCTGTCTTTCATGGTCAATTTTTAGGATTCTGTGGCAGTTCGCAAGCAGAAGTAGAGTTTCACGGGTAAGTTGGAAACCGGGGTTTACTGCCCTTAATCCCTATATCATCCCGCCAAAAGCCATGATGATTTTTTTCACAAGGCCCCCACCCTAAACGCTAAACCCAGCCCCCGAACCTACCTGGGTCCCAGGAAGTGAGCCTATCTTGCAGCCATTTTGGGGCAAATATGTGCGTGTGGGCTGAGATTTGAATTCTTTTGAGAAAGCAACTCTCAAGATTCAAGTGAGCCATGATCTAAACTCCTTAAGGGGGATATATAGGGGGTCACATAGGGGGACGACTGTAGGGGTTATTAAGGGCGATACTAGGAGTTTAGACTATGGCTCAAGCGGCTACAGCCCAACGCAAGGGCCTCTAGATAAAACTTTGGAACCTCAATCGGAAAGCATGATTACAAAAAACCTTCCCATTGCACCCCCATTGACCCTAAACCTCAAACCCCATTAACCTGTGAGCCTTGGATGTTGAGTCCTGAACCCTGACCCCTGGAGACTAAACTCCCAACACCCCAACCTTTCCTATAGGGTTTAGGGTAGGGTTTAGGGTTTAGGGTTTGTTGTGAGTTATCGTGCAAGCAGTGATGATTAGGTGTCAAGAACTCTTCAAGTGCATGGCTGCATGCGAGGTGTTGCCATGGCCGGACTGTAGAGGGCCATGTAACCAATCACCCACCCCGCGCCGTGTGGGGCAGCCAAACCACCCAAACCTACTGGCGAGGGGCTCAGGCGCCCACCCACAGTGGGTGGGGCGGCCTTAGCCTTGAGTTTAGGCTTTAGGGGTTTCGGGTTTAGGGTTCAGGGTTTCGACCCTAAACCGTAAACTCCGTAAACTCTGACCTGCATAATCCCTTCACGCAGAAATATTACCCGGAATGTTAATCCCCATTTGGACGAAGTAGGGAACTTCGATTTTCGCATGAGGAGTTTACCCTAAACCTTAAATCCTAAGCCCCCAACCCTAAGCTTGAAACACGAAACCCTAAACCTAAAAAATCGTGATATCCCCCTGGCACCCTGGAAGCTCTAAACCCTAAACCCCAAGCCTTAAAGTAGATTTTATAGAACCCTAAACCCTAAACCATAAACCCCCAAACCCTACAGTGCACTTTAGAGACGTAAGAGAGCCATGGTCATCGCTGGGGCTGCCTCTAACGCGGCCGTGCCACAGGGTTTAGTTTAAACATAGGCGTCCTCAATATTATAACATGGGGTTTAGGGATTTCGGGTTTGGGATTGAGGGTTGACGGCCCCAATAATGGAGGATCAAATGGAAAAGAAAATGGAACAGGACATGAGAACTGCTATATATGAGGCTATAGAAAGATTGTATGAGCTATGGTCAAAACTCCTTCAAGGGGGTTATGTAGGGGATTATATATGGGAGCATTATAGGGGTGAGAAAGGGGGTTACTTGGAGTTTAGACTGTAGCTCATACCAATATTTGGGTAATATGTAGGGTAATGGGTTATGCAGGGGTACCCCAATAGTGGAGAATCATTTGGAAGAGAACATCGAAAATGACATGGAATCTGGGGCTTTAAAAGGTTTGTAGGGACAATAATTAATATTATGGTCCTAGATTTCTTGTATAGCTTCAGAAAAAGATTCCTCAACCATACCCCTAATTGCCGTTGCTAAGCTATTTAGGTTTGTACAATAGCATTTTTGGGGTTTCGGCATTTAGGACTGACTCTAAACCCCAAACCCAGTTTTGTAGTAGGAGGTTTGGTGTTTTAGATCTTCAGGTTTTGGACGTTGAGGGTTGAGGCCATGGCCTTGTTGCAATGTCTAGGGTCTCTGTTTTGAAGTCGCTCTGTTCTTCTATCACCTCTGAATGCCTTTCGGTGGGGCCGAGGCGAATTAACGTTTTTGGCTTTGGGGTGTGAGGCTTAGTGTAGGGGCGTGAGTCAAGCTAGGATTGCCCCCCAATACACTGACAGTTCCTCCAAAGGGCATAGTGGGTTATTTGCAGGCTTAGTACACGGCTCATGAGTCATGAGGGACTGCCTTGTGGCGGGCCTGATTTTGTGTGAGGGTTCTGGATTACAGTCAAGTTTAGGGTAGGCGCCATTTCAAGCTATCAAGGTAACTTGCGAAACATTTTTCCAATCCAAAACAGGTACCACAACTGACAATCTTGACCGTAAACCCCAAACAACTTTGGCCCTAAACCCTTAACCGCGCAGCTAAGGTCCAATTTAATTTAGAGTGTAGTGTGTAGGAAGTTTTGGATTCAGTGCTTCAGTTTCAGGATCTAACGTCGCGCTTAGTCCGAAATGCTATAATCCGTATCATGGGGACCTCCAAGAAGATACCCCTGATTTTGGGAAACCCTAAACCCTATATAACCATCATTCAAGGTACCCCTAAGTTCCGGCAACGCGGGCTTAGGGTTTAGGGTTGCGGATTTAGGTTAAAAGGTGGGATGAAAGTAGGTGGACTAACGTATCCTGATGTTTAGACTCCACTATGTTGGCGCTTATTTCCTATATCCCACCTTCCTTTACCTCACCCTCTGAGTCCTCCCACAATTCGGATTTGGGTTACCTCCCCAACCCTTACAGTATTATACAACCCTGAAGCTACCATATGATTATACCAGGGTCCTAATCTTAGCGGTTGGGGTATCTAAAATCCACTTATCGCCCATTGTACGTTAAACCCCTATGTCAGTTCCATTTCGTTTGGCAGTTTCCATTTATTTGTCCGGGTACTATCCTCAAGCCCTATATGAGCTATAGTCTAAACTCCTAGTATCCCCCTTAATAACCCCTACAGTAGATATGATCCCCTATATAACCCCCATTAAGGAGTTTAGACTATAGCTCATATAATAAGATCAGCGTGTCATTGGGCTCTGTCCGTATTGCCTCTGGCTTCCGGTGTTGAGACCTTGACATGTCTTGATCGAGGCTTGGTTCTCCTAAGCCCTAAACCGTAGATCTTAAGCAAAGAGCCTAAGATCCTAAGTTGTAACCTTAAACCTTACATTAGTGTTTCGGGTTCAGGGCCAAGAAGACCCTATTTTTGTAGCCCTAAACCCTAAGCCCTAAACCTTAAAAACCCTAACGAAACAACCGGAGCTTCCAAATTTGCCCGCCTCTAAGTAGTCCCTGTATAACCCCCTAACTAGGGTTTAGGGTTTAGGGTTAAGGGTTCAAGGTTTAGGGTTTAGGGTTTATGGTTTAGGGTTCATGGTTTAGGGTTTAGGGTCTGTATAACCCCTACCCATGATTAATAAACCCCCTCCCCTTAACAGGGATCATAATTGGGATCCTAATATTAAGGCCCTTAAAGGGAGGGGGTTTATTAATCATGGGTCTACATCAATCTCGATGATAAAGCAGTGTAGATTTTCTGTTTCATTCATTCCGTGACTGCTTGCCAGAGATAAGTTAGCTAAGCCTTAACACCTACACCCTGAGCAGTCCCTAAACCCTTTAACCCCTAAACCCTAGCCCCGAAACCCTTACATCTTCACAATCCCATTCTAACCCCTTCATAACCCTCTATATATGCTCATATCTCCATCTTATACATCCCCCTAGACCCTGAAGCCTGCAACCCCTCTGTGCCCTAAACCCTAAACCCTAAACCCTAAACCGCCTGTTCTCAAGCTGGGGGGGGCCAAGGGGTCCTCGGTAGGAAGTCTTGACTTTGCGCTCACACTCCCGCAGCAGGCAGGGGCTCAGCGGCCCAGCAGGTGATTATCGCCCCAATAATATAGGGTTTAGGGTTTAGGGGTTTAGGGTTTAGGGTTTAGGGCCCTATAATGGAGAATCAAATGGAAAAGAAAATGGAACATGAAAAATGGAAGCTGGGATTATATAGAAGTTATTTGTGTAGTATTTTATTTGGGGATGCTATGGTACCCAATATTACCTCATAAATGGAGAATCAAATGGAAGCAGAAAGCGGAACATGAAATGGAAACCAGGGAGTATATATGGGTTATATAGTTATATAGGGATATGACGGGGATATGTTGGGGTGATAAGGGGGTCATATAGGGATAATGGAAAAGACGGGTGAGTGGCCTCAAGTCGACGACTTAACCAATGTTTAGGGTTTAGGGGTTGTAGGGGATATCTAGGGGACATATGAGCTATAATCTAAACTCCTTAAAGGGGGTTATATAGGGGAATATATAGGGAACTACTATAGGGGATATTAAGGGGGATACTAGGAGTTTAGACTATAGTTCATATGGGATGTGTGGGGTTCTG
>CAJNIZ010043348.1:8865-19786 GCA_905231905.1 Symbiodinium pilosum
GTCGTCGTTGTTGTCGTTGTTGTCGTTCTTGTCGTTGTCGTGGTGGTCATGGTCGTGGCGGTGGTCATGGTCGTGGCGGTGGCGGTGGCGGTGGTGGTGGTGGCAGCGGTGGCGGAGGCGGCGGCGCTGGCGCTGGTGCTGGTGGCGGCGGCGGCGTTGTTGGTGGTGTGTTGCGGGTGCTTAAGCAAAGTTCCTTGATGTTGCGCGGGCGCTTACGCAAAGTTCCTTAACGTGGTGGTGGTGGTGGTGGTCGTTGTCGTCGTCGTTGTGGTTGTTACGGTTGGTCTTCTTGTTCTTGCTGCTGCTGCTGCTGCTGCTGCTATTGTTGCTGGTGCTGCTGTTGTTCCTGCTGCTGCTGCTGCTGCTGCTGCTGCTGCGTTCTTGCTGCTGCTGTTGTTGCCGCTGCTGTTGTTGCTGCTGTTCGTGCTGTTGTTGTTACGGCTGCTATGAGTGCTTAGTCGGGTTTGGCGGGCCGTAACCAGCCTTAGCCTTGTGCTTCCGGTATGGGGCAATAGTTTCCAGATTGCGCAGAATTGGAACTCCCGACCCAAATTTAAGAATCTCGCCTACCGCTAGACTCAGAAAACGTTCCCGAACATTCCCGTCGCCCCTAGTCCCCAATTTTTGAGAAGTTCAACATGCGTATTGTTTGCGACACAAGGATTCCCGCTGTATACCTCAATGGGTAATGTTGTAGGATACGGGTAGAACGCAGAAGAGAAGTCGAGATACCTTCAAGACACCACCGCGTGCAGTCTGCCGCACTTTCCGGAGAGTGGCTGGGCCAGGGCTAGGGTCTCAGTTTCAGAGGTTCGGGCTCAAGCGCTTGAAGGGCTTTAGGTTCGTTGCAGGATTGGAAGTTTGGATGGGAGACTTTATCATAGTGTTCTATTCTATTTTGGGGTCGGAGCAAGCAGGTGGTCTGGGCAACGCGCAAGGGTCGGGGTTCATGTGGTATATTATTTCATTTTCCAAAATAGTACCGATGTAGCGCCGCCTTGGGCAGCACACCTTACAGAAGCTCTGGCCCAGGATCTTCACAGTTTTGATTCTCAGGCACTTTGGCCAGCGCCGCTGCTGTGCACGGAACAAGGGACCTTTTCTCAGCCTCACAGTGTAACCCGTCTAGGCTCTAAGCGGAAACAAAAACGTCAGTAGAGTTGCCTTGATGCGTGCAGCAACATTTTGCCAGCGCCAGACGACTGCGCCCCCGGAGCAGATCCCGAAAAGCCGGCAGTGTGCGCTGTTTTCTTGAGACATTTTGCCACGCATGGAACCTTGGAAGCCCAAAGCCACAGCACGTGGAAATCTATCCGCCGAGGCCATGAACAAAGCTGTGTGGGAAAGCCTCGACGGGCGGAACAACATCTTGAGGCCAGTCTTTTTTTTTGCGATTCTGAGTTTGGTGCCAGTGAATTTGTTCTTTGCGCTAGTGCACAAGCTCCAGCATTCCTTTTTGGGGTTGCAAGGGGGTTGATTCAAAGCACCTACCTTACTCCCGTGCTTCGTTCTCGCAAGTCTGGTAAGTGTGCTCCGAGACCCTTACACTACACAGGGATCCCTCTAAGTGTGCTGATTCAAAGCGGCTTGAATTCGTAGGGCCCGTATCTTCTGCTGTCAGGCCGAAACTAACGAAGAGAGATTGCAGTACTTTCTGGGCGTGGTGCTCGGTGTGATAGTGTGTGTGGGAAGCTTGTGATTCCTGAGACAAAGCTCAGATGCTGATAGTGCCTCAGACACACTCGGAAGCTCGATGGAGCAAACAAGTCTAGACGAACTGCTCGATCCAGAAACCTCACATCAGTTCCCCTGGCTCCAAAAACAGGTGTATCTCAAATGCATCAGCCACGTGCTGCTCTGGATGACGGACAACAGCTATGTGGACTTCATGCCGCCAAAACTGCAGTGTCTGCCGTTTGGCTCCGACCTGAAGAGAGCAAAGCTCCCGGATCCAAATTCGACAAAGATGCTGAAATTTGCGCCCTGCCAAACATAACTTGGTTTGCTAAGCGCTGGGTTTGCTTAGGCCTGCTGCATCCGTGGTTTTGCGCACCCAAGGTTGTGGATGAAGAAAAGTGCCAGCACAAGGCGCTTAACTGCATCTTGCACAAGACCCCCCTGCGTGCAGCAGCCGATGCTGATATTTGTCATCAGCAGTGGAACACGGTGAAAAACTCCTTGAACGCAATTGGGCTCGATATGGCCGCGCTGAAGCTTACCATACTGTGTCCCCCGGCCACATGAGGTCATGCCTGAATGTAAGTTGAAAGGCACGGAAGCGCAAGCTTAGGCAACTATCGCCATGGGAGCTATTGCTCCGGCGATAAGCTGCTTACCCGACAGCAATGCATGCAAAAGTTCCTTGCGCAGAAAGATGACTCCTACTACGCCACGCTTGCTGAAGATGTGGCCTGGGACAGGAACATGGGTACGGTGGATCCGGAAGAATTGCATTTCGATGCAGAGGTTTTCCTGGAGGAGAGTTGCGTCCGAAAGCGGGGTGAGTTTGCTCCACTCTCAGCCCACGTTTTGAGAGACAGCACTTAGGGGTTGTCCGTTGCAGGCTTTTTGCAAACCTTTGCCCAGGTCAAGAACAAAAGCTGGTTCTCACTTCAGCGTGGCCTTCGGCAACTGATCGCGAACTGGAGTCTCGAGAAAGAGTGCATCAAAGCCGTTCTGACGTTGGTGCAAGCCTAAGAATTCAGTTGAGTTGCTGCAGTCCTGATGTGTTTCCCGAAGCCTCATAATCACCGCGCAAACATGTGTAGTCGATGTAGGGCTAAGTAGGAAAAACTGGATTTCAGTGGCCTGGATTTCAGTAGCCTCCGACTGGTTGGGCTCAGCTTCTCAGATTTGGAAAACACGAATTTTTCGGGTTCGGTTTTGGCAGTGGCGTGTGATTTTTTGGTCAAGTGAAAGGTTCCCCGGCGCTGCTTCACAGAACCGTCAAACACCCTGCCCCCAACGTTAGCCGAGGGCGCAGACGATGACGAATTGAGCGACGATGAGATGCCGGGGAATGACCAGGCAAAAACGAAGGCGCAGTTGTACAAGTACTTTGCTGGCAAGGGGCCAACCCGCATGATGTACACGTTTCTGCGGGACCGCGGTTTGCAAGCAGCCGCAATCATCATCGTTGAGGCGACGGCGCCGATCGAGGACGCCTACGCCAAGAGCTTGAAAACCATGCAGGGTGGCCCCGTGGAGCAAGGCACATGGGCAGCCAAGCGAGCAGCAGGAGACTGGTTTCGAACAGTGCAAGACATCCTCAGAACTCCTTCCAAGTACTCTGTGCTGAAGCGCCTTCGCTTCACCATGGAAGCAGCCAACCCTGCTGACTCCTTCACATGGGAAGAGGAAGAGCAAGCGACAGCCGAGCTCCTCGTCAAGTTCAGTCATGAGCTGGCAGCCCGCTACGCGTGGGCCTTTATCCCCACAAGCTGCAATATGCCACAGGCTTTTGCAGTCTACCTGCTTCCGGACAGTGAGGAGAGAGCACGCTTCGTCAAGCGCTTGAAGGACGACTTGCTGCCGGTCTATGAGGCCGAGCAGCATTTCAAGGAGTGCGTGAACAAGGACCTGGTGAAAGCAGCTAAGATGGAAACGGTCCTCTCGCACGTGGGCTGGTGCTACCATCAGCTTCCGCGTGAGATTCTCGGCAGGCTGATCCAGTGCGACTTTGACCCGCTGAATGCGGACTGTCGGCAACTCTGTGCCAAGTTGTACCGTGGTAGCGGCACGACCAAGCACTGCCTGGAGGACACGTTTGCGCACCTTCAGGGCATGTCCCACGCAGCGTCCAACAATCGAAAAATGAGTCACTTTGCTAGGCTGTTCTACGCCTCGACTGCTAGGTGCGTGGCCTCCGGCGGCATACGCACAATCATCCCGGACAAGGAAGACTGGGACGCCTACATGAAGGAGGGTGTGGACTTCGGCCACTTGAAGGAGATTTTCGACTCAGGCAGTTCGAGCATGCCAGAGCCCGAGTCTGCAGACAGCGTCTTGGTTCCGAAGCCCGAAGGAATGCAAGCCGGCGGCTGGAAAGCAGCAGGGCCAGAGTCCAACCAAAGGGGGGCGGCGGCGGTGGCCTACCTGGGTATGGACCAGACAGACAACTGGAGCCACATTGACAAGTGCTGGGCAGGCAGGTTTGTTTGTTGGGTTTGGAAGGGCGTGAGGTTTCAGGCTCAGGTAAGGTTTTTGGGTTATGGTTCCACGTTGACAAGTGCTGGGCAGGCAGGTTTGTTTGTTGGGTTTGGAAGGGCGTGAGGTTTCAGGCTCAGGTAAGGTTTTTGGGTTATGGTTCCGATTAGTCTTGATGAGGAGTTCTTTCAGGCCGCCCTGACCGGTCAAACGGTACCAGATTCCTTGCTACAGTGCCCCACCGAACCCTCAGCCCCTACATTAAACCTTTCCCATTTCTCTGCAGGCTGCCTTTTGAGCAAGGGCAAAGTCTATTATCACACGGAGGACCGCAAGTACTTCCTCTGCTTCGGGTTCAAGACCTATGCAGCGCTTGGGGTGGAGTGCAAGGTCTATCAGTCCGGAGATCAGGCTGCCGTAAACTTTGTTTGGTCACGTGTCCGGTGTTTGCGCGTGTTTTTGCCACAAGGGTCTCTTGTCCAACAGTTTTTGCAGGCGCTTTGTTGAGCAGCGCCCTCCCATTTTGCCGAAAACAGCCCAAACAGCAGCAGGTCTTCTTGCTACCAGATGGTGCTGGCTTCTCGCTGCCAACCTTCTTGTTCAACTATTCCGTGCAGGATGACGCGACGCCATGGCTGCACATGCCCACGGAGGTAACCCTCCCATGCCGATTGCCAGAGGACCTCATCTTGGGGATCTATTTGCGCGTGACAGAGAAGGCCGGCAGATCCCTGTTGCGCAGTGCGCTGGAACAGGGTGTCTTCCTCACTGTCCCGCAAATCAAGAGCATCATTTTGCAGCTGAAGCTGCCGAAGCTTGGGAAGCGAAAGGACGGCAAGGACCCCAGGAAGGAGGACTACCTCCAGCAGCTGCTCAACCATGTCTTTGACAAATCGGATAAGCACACACCGGCCGACATTCAAAGTATGCTGGCCCGCCTCTTGCACGGCAAGAGCGCCAACCCGAAAAGCCGCCCGGACGAGCAGGCGGTGCTAGACATGTGCCAGCATTTGGACCCGGAGAACGAAAGGTGTTTTGCCGATGTGAAGCAGTGGGCACAGGAGAAGCTTCGCAAAAAAGCAGCTCTGGCAGCCAACCTCCAAAAGACCGCCAAGGAGGGACCCCGCTTTCGGCAGCGATTTGTGGCATCGCTGCGTCTTCGCGCAGCAGGAATTCGACCGCATGGTGCTGGAGCATCAAGCAAGCCAGCCGCCGCTCCGGCGGGGGCCAACGCCGCTCCAGCAGCTTTTAATGCCGCGGCTGCAGCAAACCCTGCGCCTCAGCCAGAAGGACCTTTGCCCTTCAATGAGAATCCGCCCTCCAACCAGAAGGTCGTTCGCGAGCATGCCCAGCACCGTGCTGGGGTAACACCTCTGGAATTCAAGGACCTTCTGCCGGGAAGGGGAGCCAACCACAGTGCTTTCCAGCAGTTCCGGAATGACAGCCCTGGAAATTTCTACTACAGGGTGACCTACAAAGTGCGACCCCTGCCCTGAAATTTAGGTTGGTGTTTCAACGTGTGATCATCATCCCATGTTTTGGTTTGAGATGTGGAGCCCGGATGAACCAGACATGTTCCAAGGTGACCTTCCTGGGAAGCAGAGCCACACGCGAGGGTGGCCCACAAGGTTTTGCGCCACGGAGCTCGACGCCCTCTGCAGCGTCATCGATTGGGTTTACGACAGATGGAATCGAGCCAACCCCAACAATCAGTGTGAGAAGTTTCTCGCTAGCACTCATCCCATAATGTAATCAACAGCCACCACTCATGCTACAATGCAATTAGCTCTGAATCGTGCCTGCCATGCGGAGGCCAACACGTGAGGAGCTGGAGAATTTCATCCGCCAGCAGTGATCGCAGAACAGATCACGCCGTAAAAAAAAAGCAGCTGCTTCTGTCTGCTGTGAGCTGTGTTGGATGAAGCCATTTAATCGCCCCCAAATTTTGCCTAAATAAGCTTAATTAGCCCTAACTTGTTTTCAATGAGTTAGTCCTAATTAGCACTAAATAAGCCTAAATAAGCCTAACCAGGCTTATTCTCAGGTCGCATGCAGATGGCTGCTTTTCAGCACTTGGGGGAGGGAGTTGGGGGGGGGGGAGCTCCACATTTCATGAGGTTTGAATTTTAGGGTTAAGGGTTCATGCTTTAGGGTTTGAGGTTTAGGGAACGATGACGAGGTTTGAAATCATCCAGGGTTTCTCTTTGGGAGCCCTTATGTTGAGGATTATAATGTGCTGGGGACTATATTTGGTGCCCCAAATGGAAAATTCCCATACCACAGCAAGCTGACCAGCTTTCAAGGCGTCAGAGGCTTGTTTGTAGTTGGCTGAGGGGATTGACAATCAGAATTTATGAGGCTTCGGGTAGAAGACCTGCAAGGAATGTTGGCTTGGGATGGGTTCGTTGAATGCTGCTCTTCACTGGTGTATACCTTGAATGGGGAGTGCGCTGCTGCGAGACCCTCAGATTAAAATCTCACACACCTATACCCTAGACCCTGAGAACCACCCCTCCCCCCAAACTCTGTACCCTTACCCTGTCTCCCAAAATTGTGAACGTACATTGGCTTCTGAAATCTTAGTGAGCACAAGTTGTTCTTGAACCTCATGAGGTTATTCCGGTCTTCTACCGTGAACATGGCACCCTACTAGTGCAAAACCACAAGGCCTAAACGTACTGGTGGTCAGTAGGGAGGATGGGAATGTAATCTCTCTATATTCCATAACCCCTATATCAGAGATTCAAATTGCCTTATTCCTTCATTCCCTACTAACGTCCACTGAGTAAATGAGCATTTTGAAAGTCAGAGGTCTAGACCGAGCGTAGTCGTGTTGACATCTCAGTTCTTGAAAGCTCTAAACACTCATAGTCCCCTGAAGTAGATAGACCACACGGTATATGGGGACCTTACTATAATATATCTGCTTAAGGGGGACTATAACCCTAGCCTTAAACTGTAAACCCTCAGCCCTTAAGAGCTCTCAAACCCCAAAACCCTTCAATCCCTGAGCGGCTCATGTACCTTTACGTATAGCGCATTATGCTTTCTTGCATCTAGGTTTAGGGATTAGGGTTTTCTGGCTTTAACATGTGTAATCCTATATGCACATGATAGTTTCCCAAAAGAGGGGGACCCGAATCTACATCCCCCAGAATACTACAATCCTTTATCATCAAGACCACCTCCGAATCACCATAATTTTGGGAAACTGGGAAACCACCCAAATATCAAAACCCTAAACCCTAAACGAAAAGTGGTACTCCTCCTTGAAGAATTGGCACCCGAAGGACCTCTGAGAGCTTGCCACGCTCGTGAAGCAGCGAACCCAGCTGGCTCAAAGAGGTCAGCGTGCTATCTTGCATCCTCAGGCTATAAGGATAGTGGATACATAGGGGTTATATAGGGATAATGGAAAATGAAATGGAAACTACAATTTAGGGCTTGCTCTTTAGGAGGGTTTAGGGGTTTAGAGGTTAGGGGTTTAGAGGATCAGGGTTTAGGGGTCTAGAGTTGAGGGGTTTAGAGGATCAGGGTTTAGGGGTCTAGGGGTTTGGGGGTTTAGAGGATTAGGGTTTAGGGGTTTAGGGTTTAGGGTATGTTCATCCATACGAGAACTTAAGGCTCGTGGGACGCAGCGGGGATAGCTTTCAGCATTGTAGTGATTGGTCGTTTCGGCACTCGCTCACGACTTACATGGTAGTTGTTCAAAATACCTGTCCCCATAATGGCCAGAATGTAGGTTCCCTGTTTGGTTAGGATCCCCTTTTAAGGAAGTGTGTTCCCAATGGTCCCTTTTTTACAAGGACCTTTAGAACAACCCCCACTTGGCGCTTGCGGCATGCCGGGTATCTTCGGCAGCTTATCCCGGCACAGGATATTTGCTTGGATTCCTGCCAGGGCCTCAAACTCCACACACGAATGAGGGCCAAGCAGACATGAACCCGGGTTTAGCGTTTGGGTTTACTACGAAGGCAACCCTAAGCCTCAAAACGTAAACACTATGGTAGTTGGGGTAGATAAACAATTTAATTTCGGTACTTGGTAGCCCTGTGGTCATAGTACAATGAGGAACCCGTTTTCCTATATGTCGTATACCGGAGCAACCACCCCAAATGGTACCACTGGGCTTCGTAGGGTATCTCCTCTCCGCCCAAGAAACCTCCCCAAGCCCTGTACCCTAAAATCTAAACCCTAAACCCTAAACCCCACACCCTTGAATCTAAACCCTATGAAGCCTGAATCCCAAACCCTAAAATCTAAACCCTAAACGCCACACCCTGAAATCCCAAAGCTAAAACCCTAAATTCCAAACCCTAAAACAAAAAATCCCAAACCCTAAAAACCCGCAGTTTCCTTTCGGCATCTCTTTTTCCCTGCAATCCCCTTAGACCCAGAACAAGAATAAATCTTTTAAACATACTCCCCTGGGGTTATAAGATAATAGAACTTAAGAACAACTCCTAAGAAGACTACCCCTAGTTTGGAGTACACCCCAGAAAAAAAAAGTATAGACTTTTTAGGTATACAAGTTGTTATAATAAGAACCCAGGACCCCAAAAATATTAAAGTGCTGTACTCCAATAGTGGGCTACAGCTCCGCCAAGGAACATCCTTTCTTGTAGAAGCTCCGCCTCGTCGACCTTATTCTGGGCCTGGAGGACTTTGGCCAACCTGAGCGGTTTAGGGGCTCAGGGATTTAGAGGTTTAGGGTTTAGGGTTTGGGGTTTAGGGCTTAGGGACCTGCAGCATGTTTGCCAACTTGGCGAGTAGCTTTTGCGTGCAGGATTGAGGGTTCGGAGTTTTAGGATTTAAGGACTTGGGGTGTAAGGATTCTGGGGTTCATGAATTTCTTTAGAACTTAAGGGTTGAATCTTGGCTTCAAAGCGAGCGAGAGAGAGAGAGAGAGAGAGAGAGAGGAACTCAACAAGTGTTCAACTGTCGAAGTTGTACGAATGTGGCACCGAGGATTTGTTTTGGGATTGTGCAGTTTTAGGTTGTTGGTCTTTTGCGTGTGTAGGGAAGTAGGGATTAAGGTGTTAGGGCGTAGGGTAGGTTCTAGACGTTCTAGGGGTTTCGGGTGCCCGCGGGACGTATTGTGCAACATCATCTTTTCTAAACCCTGAACCCTAAACCTAAAGCCCTAAACGGTGAACCCCAAACCAGCGCTAGGACTCTTTAGCGAGCCCTGTATAAGCTACTAATCCCATCTCCTTGACATGAAACTCGCTCACCTCCCCAATACAAAACAAGTATGCCAAAACCTACCATAGCATCCCATACTGGGAATATTTCATATCAGGGTGGAAGAGGGGGGTCCTATTGTCAGGGGACAGGGAGTCTGTGGTTCCCGTTAATTAAGCCTTTCCCCCCTTTCCATGCTAGGTGTCGGGAAGATTTTCCTGCCGAGCCGCGTGTTCACGTAGCTCAGAGTCTCAGGGTGAACCTGACGACAAAACCCTAAACCTCAAAGAGACCTCGAGGCTTGAAAGTCCCCAATAAATCCCAAACCCTAAAAAGTTCTCAAAACTTAGAGCTTTGGGATTGAGGCTCTCAAGCCTCAGAGTTTAGGGTTCAGAATTTAGGGTTTAGGGTGTGGGGTGTAGGGTCTAAAGTTTAAGGTTTAGGCGTTTCAGTTTAGGGTCCCTAAACCCTAAACCCAAGCTTTAGGGACCCAAGGCTGGGGCCCCAAGGGCTTCCGGGAAGACTCAGGGGCTGTGTTCTGCGTGCCTTTTGGCATCTGTAGATGAGTTTTAATTCAGGCCAAAGGTAAGCCCTCAACTGGGTTTAGGGTTTGGGCTTGAGGGTTTGGGGTCTAGGGTCTGGG
Organism: Symbiodinium pilosum; assembly: GCA_905231905.1. Lineage (NCBI taxonomy): Eukaryota > Dinophyceae > Suessiales > Symbiodiniaceae > Symbiodinium > Symbiodinium pilosum. The sequence continues at coordinate 18,839 of CAJNIZ010043348.1, forward strand.
TTTAGGGGTTTGGGGTTAAGAGTTTGGAGTTTAGGGTTTGGGATTTAGGGTTTGGAGTTTAGGTTTTGGGGTTTAGGGTTTGGGGTTTAGGGTCGCAGGAAGCGCCTGCCCGAACTCTTTCTCGCCACCAAGAAGGGCACGACGACCCAGATCTTCAGCCTCACAGTTGCAGTCGAGTAGTGTTTTTTTGGTGGTTGAACAAAGGAAGATCATATTCCTTATATAAGATGCTATACCGAAAAGGAGGATATATTCTTACTCTGTATTGGGTACCATAGTACCCCCAAATAAAATACTACTCAGTTGGAGTGGCGAGGAGCACTACGGACCGATGATAATCCTCTCCCCCGGTTAAGGTTTAGGGTTTAGGGTTCAAAACCCGACCAAAACCCGGCTCATTTTAATATTCACAGTGGATTATGGCATATCACGATGGGAATGTTTAACATTTGGGGTGGTGAGGTTGAATATTAGGGGGAGGGCATTACTTAAAGCCTTGCATGACCTGAGGATACTAGACTACCAGACTTCCCAACGTGTAAGGAACTGAGCATCATGCAGGATTCCTACCCTAAACCCAAACCCTAAACCCTAAACCCTAAACCCCAAATCCTGAACCCTAGACTCCAAACCCTGAACTCCAAACCCTAAGCCCTAGACCCTAAACCGCGTTGAGATAGGGCTCAGGGCCTGGGGGTTTGAGGCGCAGCATGGGCTGAGGCTTCAGAGATTAGACTATGCAGGTTTTGATAGGCTGTGCAGCTCAAAGAGCTTCCCTAGGGCTCATAGTATCCCAAAACCCTTGTATAGTATGGTCTTGGGGCCCAATTGCCTATATTGTAAGCCTTAGAGCCTTTAGGCTTTCATAGGTCCGGTAGCGTTCATAAGAATCTATGTGAGCCATAGCCTAAACTCCTAGTATCCCCCCTTAATATCCCCTAAGGTAGT
>CAJNIZ010043348.1:19886-34614 GCA_905231905.1 Symbiodinium pilosum
ACACACACACACACACAGAGCCCCCAACCCCTGAACCCTCAACCCCAAAGACCTCAACCCCTAAATGCCACACCCTGCGTACACTAGGTTGGGCCCGCGCATTGTGACCACGAGAGAGACTGGTACTTACATTAGGGTCCCTATGTCTTCCTTTTACATCACTATGCAACTGCTGGGTGGAGGCCTAACCCCAAAGTCAAGGCTTCTGCGGGCAATTCCCGCCTTGCCATAGAAGATGCCCTTGAGCAGGATCGTCCTTTTGGCAGGACATGCTTGGAGGTTGATGGTTATGTTACAAATACAGTACAGGTATACGGTATCGGTGAATTGTAGTTACCCTGAATCTCATCTCCAAGTAAGCTGCCGTGGTGATACCCAAGGTTCTTCTTGCTTGGGACCAACTACGAGAGGGTTTAAGGTTGTTGGCTTGGGTTAAGGGGCCGGACTAATTACCGATGATGGAGAATCACCTGAAAAGAAGATGGGCAATGAAATGGTAGTTTCCCAAAATGAGGGAACCCCAATATAGACCCCTAAATACTATAATCCTTACTATCGGGACCCCCAAAAGGGTACCCCTAATTTTGGGAAACCCCCAAATGGAAAGTGGATTTTCAACAGGGCCAACAGCAGGAGGCGAGGTTCCAATGGGGGGAAGTTCATTTACGGGGTGTTTAGGGGCTCTGCGGAGTTCTGTATAGAGTAGAGAAGGCTTATGTAAGGATCTCACGACCTACACGTCCTTAAGCCTCCCCTTAAGCCCCTAAGCCCCTCCCTTAAGCCCCACCCCTTAAGCTCCCCCTTAAGCTTTAAGATTTGCCATTGCAGGGTAAACACAGCCCTAAGCCCCAAACCCTCAAATCTTACCTTCAAACTGCGGGCCGACCGCAAGCTTCCTTTTGGTTAGAAAGGAATGAAGGAATCAATGCTTATAGCTGTCCCTATATGCGCCTAGTATCCCCCTTAATATCCCCTAAGGTAGTCCCCTATATAATCCCCTATATAACCCACCCTAAACCCTAAACCCTAAACCCTATACATGAAAAGCCCAAGGATCATGAAGGCTATATAACCCCCTTTAAGGAGTTTAGACAAGAGCTCATGTGAGCCAGTGGGGTGCATCCGAAGTAGGCTTCCTGGAGCTTTCAATAAAATGAAGGCGAAGCCTGTCAGTACATATATGGATTTAGGGCTTAGGGATTTAGGGTTTAGGGTTTAGGATTTAGGGTTTAGAGCTTAGGATTTAGGGTTTAGGGTTTAGGATTTAGGGTTTAGGGTATACAGTGAATCACTAGCTTGGTCTATAAGCGTAGGTACAGGTATAGATTAGCAATTTCGACAAAGCTCCTGAACTCCAAGCCCTGGACCCTACATCTTTCACACTACACCCCGAATCCGAGATACCGTTGATGGAGGAAACTCTGCACCAACCTACAGCAAACGATGAAAACACAGGGAGCTTTGGTCGCACAAGATTTGTTCCATCAACGGTATCCCCGGAATCCCTACGAAGTGGCAGCCATGTTGGTTTGAAAAAGAAGTTTGTATGGAGCTTAAACAATTCCCCCATTTTTCCATATGCCTGTTGCCATATATGGGTGATAAGTCATAAGGTGATAACCTGACAGTTTTTCAGGCGTCGACCCAATGCCCATGTCGAGTCCCACCCTCAACCCTACGTCCTGAACATTAAACCTTCAACATCCTTCACTAACCTACAACCCTCGTAAACCCTGAGCCCCAAACCCTCAACCCTAAACTTTGAGCCCTAAATCCTAAGCCAAGAACCCTACATCCTGAACCTTGAACCTTACACTAGAGCCTCAACCTATCACACCCCACGCGCACAGCAAAGACCCTTCAGGAAGGGCCTCGGAAAGCTTTGCCTGGGCTTGCAGCACGGAGGCCAAACCTGAGATAGTTTGTTGGGGGTATAGTTTTGAGGGTTCAGGGTTTAGGGTTTAGGGTTTCAGGTTTAGGGTCTAGCATTTAGGGTTTAGGGTTTGGGTTCGGGGGGGATAAGGGGGTTGTAGGGACCTGTAGGGATCTATAGGGATATATTGAGATATAGAGGTATATAGGGATATGTAGGGATATAGAGGGATATGCAAGGCGTTGTAGGGGTACACCCAAGGCCGAAACCCTAAACCCACAAGAGTTTGCAGCTTCCGGATAGAAAATCGGCATCTAACCTTCAAGGGTTCCCGGTTAAGGTTTAGGGTTTGGCTTACAATTAAGGACTAAGGATTGAGGGTTGGGCGGTTGGTGGGGTGAAGGGCGGGGTTCAAGGTGATCTTTGAAACAGAATCTTTTACATGTTGTTTGTTATACTTAGGTACCATTGTAACAACATTCAGCCTTTAGAAACCCTTTACGGTTTAGGTTTAGGTGGGAGTCCTCAGAGATCTTGAGGATGTACCAGGATACGCTAACTCACAATCATGGAACAAAATCGTTTCGACACATTTTCATTGGTATCCTGAGCTTTCACGTCATCATAACGCCTAGCTGAAGTGCTCTATTGCCATGAATGAAGGTCATTTTGGCCATGAAACAACTCCGTTTGGCGATTACTGTTCCGCTGTTGTCAGGGTGCCCGTTTCTGAACGGGCCCCTTTGGGAAAGCTGTATTTGACATCCACCCTGCTTTATGACGCCCACTAGAACCACTAGAACAATACTTAGAGAGTCCGGTGTACTCAGTCAGTGGGTTAATGTCGCTCTCATAACCCATATAGTAATCCTAGTCATTCCCATTTAGCAACTTGCTTACTTGGTGCCCCTGACCTTCCATGTAATTTCTGCCCTTGACACGAACCCTGCCCCCGTAAGCGCATCTGGGCCACGGCTGCAGCATGCAAGCGTCATTGGATGAGAGTCGCAAAGCTGCTTCTGCCGCTCCTGCCATGTTAGTGGTGTCGGAAGACTTGGACCCCAGAACCCAAAACCGCCAGCTCCCCCTGATCCCCAACCCAGAACCCTAAACCTAAATAAACCCGAAACCCCAAAACCCTAAACCCCAAGCCCCTAGACCTTTACCAACGCCGCACCCAGCAAACTCAAACCCTCAACCTTAAATGCTAAACACCATGCTCCACGTAGTTATACGTTGAACTCGCATAACTACGATGTCCTAAACCTTAAACCCTAAATAATGCGGTAGTTTCCATTTTCTTTTCCATGATTACTTAAACCCAAAGTTGCGATAGCTATAGTTAGTATAATTACGAAGTCCCGGGAAACCTCATTAGTGTAATTACGGGTGCAGCATCAAAAAATAAACGGACATCAAAAACAAAATAACGCCCGCATCAAACAAAGAGGACCTGCAGACCCAAAATGCTAGCCTACACACACACACACAAAAGGAATGATTAGGTGCATGGACGTGCAAGCAGAAGCAGTCTCTCTGCCAGCGGCGCACTTTGGAATAAGGGGGTGCGCATTGGACTACTGGGGCGCGCATTGGACTATGAGTAATTCTGATTATAATAACAATAGTACAAAGTATAGTAATAGTAATAGTAAGACTAGCAGTAATAGCAATAGCAATAGTAATGGTAATAATAATAGTAATAGTACTCGTACTAGTCATAGTAATAGTAATAGTAATAGTAGTAGTAATAGTACTAGTAATAGTAGTAGCAAAGAAGTCAGGAAGCCACGAAGCCAACAAGCCCGGAGGCCACGCAGCCACGAAGCCAAGAAGCCCGGAGTCCAGGAGGCCAGAAGTGTAGCGTTCATTTTTGTTATTGATGTTCGTTGTTTTTGTTGATCTTCGTTTATTTTTTCATGTTCGCTCATTTTTTTATATTGCCTACTCCTGTAATTACTAACCCCCCGTAACTAAACCCTAAACCCAACCCAAACACTAAACCCGTAAGACCTTCAAAGTAGGCAACGTGAAGTCGGGAATCCTGCAGCGCTCGTCGCTGAAGCTCTTCGGCTTCTTCTAGCTGTCCCTGATCCTGTCACATGCAGTTTAGGGTCTAGGGTTTAAGGTTTAGGGTTTGATGGTTTGGGGTTTCAGGTTTACCTGGTCCCCAAAAGTATGTAAAATAATGGCCTTTATAGCTGTTATTATGGGTTTAGGCCATTATTTTACATACTTTTGGGTTTAGGTAGGGTTTGATGGTGTAGGGTTTCAGGTTTAGGGTTTAAGATTCAAAGTTTAGGGATGAGGGAGGGGATGTATGCTTGCCGCAACGCCTAGGAAGATCTCGGAAGTAGATGGCCCTTGAGGCTTCCTAGAAATTGCCCAACTGTAGTATAGTAGGGTACGGTTGTGGGGATGGCTTACATAATGACCACGATCATTCTCTTAGCCATAGGGTTATATAGTTTAGGAGACTTTGGCGGCCTAAATGATTAGTGTTTAAGGCTGAGGTTAGGGTTTGGAGTGTAGGACTCAGGGTGTTAGCTATAAGGGTTAGAGCTGGGACAGTTTGTCCTGGGATGGTCATGGGCTCTGGAGATGTAGGCTTTGCACTTCAGATTGCCGTCGAAGTGCCTGAAGGCGAAGTCGAGCAGCAGTTTCGAAACACTTGCCTTCTGTTGAGTTGTCGCCATTTGAACCATGCCTTCATTGATGACTGCGCGCGTCATCTGCAGCCCTCATATGGAAGGGCATGTCTGTTCACACATCACACTACACTTCCACAGCTCTACCCGTGCGATGTCGACGCACAAAGAAAGACTGCCAAGGACTCACCTAGGCATATTCAAAAACTGCAGCTTGCTGATGCCCAACAGATCACCAGCAGCTCCACCGCAAAAAGTAGAGTTCCGGCCCTACAACCAGTCAATGTCCCTGAAGGCAAAGTTGAACCAAGCGGTTTCAAAACACCTGCCTCTTTTGATCTCCATGTCCGCATGTGCCAAATCATGGTCGCTTTTTTTGGCTCCTTACAATAAGTACTGTAGTTTCCTGTAAATATTCTTGCTAGAAATTCCTCAGGGTTATACTAGAACAAAAATCAAACATAAATCCTAAGGAGACCCTAAACCCTAAAGCCTCCTACTTTGGACCTAGCATCCTCCAGGCCTTTGAATTTGGAGGATCAAAAGTCCCTTGCCTCAAGGACTGCTATGTGATAAAGCCTCTCAGCCACGACATGGCAAGGGTCGGTAGTTATATTGGCATAATTGAAAGTAAAAACGAACCTACTATTTAGGGTTTAGGGTTTAGGGTGTAGAGTGTGTGTACTTTGAATGCCCAAGTTCACACCAGGCAATCGATTTCAGGCCCTAAACCCTAAACCCGAAACCCTTGCAGTTGTAGACTAATGGGTCACAGGATGACAGGGTGGGCGGGTCCGGGGTTTGGGGCCAAACAATCGGGGCTTAGGGCCGCAAACTTCTGCAGCTTGTGCGCTTTTGTAGTATAGCTGCTTCGCCCTGGAACATCGGCCCACCTAATTGCGAAGCCAAACCCTAAGCTTTCCCAGACCCTAAACCGTGCTGTTGGATGCCTAAGCCCTAAATCCTAAACCATGCCCTAAAACCTAAACCGTCAGCTTGATGCTGTTGGAAGAGTGCTTTCAGAGTTTGCTCTTACAGTGCCATAATTGATTCGCGATCGGGTTTATAGGATCCAGGGTTAGGGTTTTAGGCTTTGGGGCTTCTTGAGGTCGCGCAGGATTCTCGGTAACCACCGGACCATCCACTGATTCCTCGCTCGTTACTTCCATAGACCCCGAGTTTAGACGATCCCCCGCAGTCAACAATAGTGAATGGAGACCCAGACATGACTCATTAAAGGCCTAAATAATACCAAAGCCTACACCCTTAGGGTTTAGGGTTTAGGGACCCTTAACCTCTTAACCCATGACGCCTAACCCTAAACCCTCAACCCTAATTACACCCCGTAGTAGTCTGGAGGGTTTCTACACTATAGAGCAGAAACCAGGCACTCTGGCAGCAAATCCCCCTCCCCAAATACTCCAACAGATAGTAGAGTAGGTGTGGGAGTATAACACCATTCTGTAAGTATATGAGCTATCATCTAAACTCCTAGTATCCCCCTTAATAGCCCCTTTTCTAGTACCCTATAATTGTCCCCTATATATTCCCCTATAGAATCGCGTCTACAGATTCAAAATGTCCCTATCCCGGAAGTGCAGGTCCAAGACTACCAGCAGTTATAGTCCCCCTTAGATAAATAGAATATGGGGTATATGGGATCTTATTGTGATATACTCAAAACCATTTTCTGTCTACTAAAGGGGGACTATAAGATCTCGCCGACCTCCCGCAACCCGTCTACGTCTACGCTGTTTTTGGCTTTGGTTTGAGGAGTTCAGGGCTAATGGGTTCAGGGTTTAAGGCTTAGGCTAGGGGGTTCGGATAGTTCGTAAGGTTTGAGCTACTTCAGGTCACGCGGGACTTTGTGTTGCACCGATAAATCTGGAACCCCTAACCCTAGACCACCCTCAACCCAAAACCCCTGACCCTAAACCCTCAACCTTACTGCTTCTGAGCAGGGGATAAGGGAATGCAATCCCCATATGACCCTATAAACTAGCTTACCTGATTCCATACTAAGCCCCAGCAAGTAACAGCCTAAACACGTAAACCCAAAACCTTAAACCCTAACCCTCAACTCGTAAACCCCTAAGCCCGAAAACCTGAACCCCCAAAACCTCTAAAACCTAAACCCTAAACCCTAAAGAGAACTTCTGAGTCCCCAAGAGGCCCCCGAATTTGAGCTCCCCAGCCCAAGGCCTGGAGCAGCAAGCCAAGCCTGACTATATAGCAAGGACGTAGGGTTTTGGGGTTCAGGGTTCATGGTTTAGGGTGTAGAATTCAGGGTCTAGGGTTTAGGGTTCATGGTTTAGGGTTCAGGGTTCAGGGTTTAGGGTTTGGGGTTCCGAGCTTAGGTTTTAGGGTTTAGGAGTTAGAGATTAGGGTTTAGTGATATAGGGTTGAAGGCTTTAGGGTACAGTAGTACCAATGTTTTAGGGCTTTAGGGTTTAGGGTTTTAGGGTTGGGGGTTCAGGGCTTAGGATCTAGGGTTACCTAGACCCTCCAATGTAGTACCTTTTTTGGTAGTCCTAATAAGAGTCCTAACCCCAAAACCATACCAAACCCAAAAAGGAACTACATTGGAGGGTCTAGGTAGAAGTTAGGGATTAGGGTTTAGTGATATAGGGTTTAGGGCCTGAGGGTACAGTAGTACCAATATTATGGTCCTACTTTTGGAGGTTATAGCAGCATATATAGGGATCTACAGACTGTTCAGACCAGGTCATGTAAGGATCTATGGGAATGTCTGGGTTTGAGGGTACTTCGGGGGCCTACATAGGTCTAAGGGTTAGGGTGTATGGTTAGGGTTTAGGGTTTGGGGTGTGGGGTTTTGGGGTCCAAGTTTAGGTATGACGGAGAATCAAATGAAGAAGAAAATGGCTACTTGAAATGGAAACTGGAGTTATGCAGGGCTTATAGGAAATACCCAAAATATACTCCTAGATTCATTGCAGAGAATTCTTGTATAAGCTGAAGACAGGCACCCTCAAATCGATCTCAAGATGATATTTGCAATTTTCCAGGCAGCATGGTAGTAAAGCGTGGGACTAAAGCCAAAAACCTAAAACCCGACCAGGAGCGGGTCTAGGGTTGGGGTTAGCGGTTCACTCATGGCGTATTTCGTAGCGCTGAATCCATGGTAGCAGCGGGAGCCCTAAACTCTAAGTAGAGATGCAGGTTGGGTTTGGGCTTTGTGTTTAAAAATGCTCAAGTCTATGCAGTCTGGATGTATGCTCGAATCTACACCCGGAAGCGTTTTCTATGACTCCCGAGGTGGCTTTCAAGGTAAAACCCAAGGAAGATTACACTCCCGGAAACTAACATGGAAACCCAAAAAGGACCCTATAAAGACTACAGCCCTTCTAAACGGGGACTATATGGGCTTCCATCTTAGTTTGGCGGAGAGTAGTAATCCATCCCCCTCATATCGAACACACCCACCCCCTTAATGATTACGTATATAATCTTCCTCATGAGTCTAAACTGCTAGTATCCCCACAATTACCCCTGTAATACTCCCGTATACAATCCCCTATGTAACACCCTTTAAGGACTTTAGATCATGGCTCCTATACTTCTTGTACACCAAGGGAATACCCTAAATCCTAAAACCCTAGACCCCAAACCCTAAATCCAAAGCCCTAAACCCCTAAACCCCCATAAAGGAAGGGGATTATGATGAGGAGGAGGTTGGGAGGATCCCATGGTTTAGGGTTTTAGGGTTTGGAGTTCAGGGCCTTAGGGTTTAGGGTTTAGTGTTCAGAGTTTAGGTATTAGGGTTTTGGGGTTCAGATGTTTGGTCTCAGGATTTAGGGTTCAGAGAGCAGGGTTGCACTGAACCCTAAACCCTAAACCCTAAAGCCATATATGTATATATATATATAGATATATAGTGTTCAGGGTTTAGGGTGATGTCTTCGTTGCAGTGCCAGCGGCTGGGTCACCCGTTCAGTCGTCTCCGTCTGAGCAGCGCCCATCTGCTCGTAGCCTGGCAATTTCTACGAGAATGGGATTTCGGAGTTGGGGCTTGAGCGATGAGGGTCTAGGGTTGAAGGCGTGAGCGTTTAGGATTCAGCTTTGAGGATTGAGGGTTTAGGGCTTGAGCGTTTAGATTTAGGGTTTAGGATTTAGGGCTTGAGCCTGTAGGATGTAGTGCTTCAAGGCTAAAGGAGTAGATTTCAGGATTACTTGGAAGGCCAGGGAATTTGACCCTCATAAGCCATACAGTAGCCCCAGTTACCAGCTATCACCAAATCACCCACTTACTGAGTCCCCCTGACCTTCCAAGTAGGGTGTCGGAGCAGTGAGTCAGTGAGCATCAAGTCTCTGTCCAGGACCAAGCCTCTCACAAAGGGTGGCTGTGCAAAAGCTGAAAGTGAGGGTACCAAAAGTTGCGTCCACCCACAAATTCCTAAACCATGTACAGCGAGTCCTGAAACCTAAGCCAACATTACATGGAGGATTGATTTAAAATGTTGTCACCGGACCCATTATAACCAGGCCCTTGATTTTAGGGTACCCCAAATCAGACAATGATTTTGACAAACTTTCCCTATAAGGGTTCAAGTGAAGCACCCGCAAATAGGGGGTTTGGTTCCAAATACCATTCAGACTGCAGTATTCGGCATAAAACCCGATTATTTGGGTCTCGAATGCTTTGGCTTCCATATCGCTTTGAAGAGCATGAGCTTATGCGCTCTCTCTCCGGACGGTCCGTTGCAAGACGGCCCAATTGAAATGTTCATGGCAATTAAGTAAGTGATGGAACGGAATATGGGAATGAGCAGAAGACATGATGAAAGGAATGCTTCGAAAGGACGGTGGGCTATCTAGGGCCCTAAACCCTAAACCCAGAACCCCTTTTTCGTTTCACGTTCGTTTGGGCGCAGGGGAAACATTTTCAATACAGTTCCTGTTAAGCAAAAAAACCTTGAAATATCCTGCAAAAGCATTCCGACCAGGCCATATACATTATTACTACTACGATTACTATTGTTATTGTTATTATTCTTATAAATGCACATGGACAATCTCCCACTTAATTCCATGCATTCTCTCCGTATGCCTCGCCTGTTTTCCTTATAGGAATTCTGTAACACTCACCCTTAAGCAAACTCGCTGACCCCAAACGCGAAATCCCAAAACTCTAAACGCAGACCGGTAATCCAAAACCCCACAGACCAAAAGCCCAAAACCCAAGACCCTAAAGCCAACACCTCTAACCCACCATACAAAAATCCAAAGCAGACCCTCCTCAACCCCTTAGCCCTACACCCGCCTAAGCCCCCCTAAACCCAACACCCTGAACCCCTAAACCGTAAATCCTAAACCCTGAACCGTGCACCCTATAAGCCCTAAACCCTAAAACTCCTAACCCTAAACCCTGAACCCTATAGGCCCTAAACCCTGAACCCTGAACCCTATAAGCCCTAAACCCTAAGCCGCTTGAACAGTACCTGGCCTAGCAAGCAACGTCGACTCAACTCCTCGGCCTTTCGCGGATCGAAGGAAAAAATCGGCAAAATGGCCACGACTAAACCCTAAGCTAGGATGTAGGGATTCAAGGTTTAGGGATTCAGGGCTTTAGGATTTAGGGGTTGAGGGTTTAGGATTTAGGGTTGGTGGGACTAAATCCTAAATCCTAGTACCCCTGCTTGGGGTATATGGCCCCAAATAATTCCTCATTTGAGCTATAATCTATACTCCTAGTATCCCCCCAAATAAGCCCCATAATACTTCCCTAAATAATCCCTAAATCACCTCCTTTGAGGAATTTAGACCGTAGCTCATTTGGGCCCACCCTAAACCCTAAACCCTAAACCCTAAACCCATTTGGGCCCTAAAATGGTACCTGGGTTTGGCATCCCGGGGGTTCAGAAACCTGTGGCATTTTCCAGCTGGGCTTAGGGCTTTGGGGTTTAGGAGTTTAGCGGATTAGGTCTTAGAGTTGAGGGGTTTAGGAGTTTAGGAGTTTAGGGCTCAGACTTTAAGGCTTTAAGTTAAACATCCGCAAATGAACTTCCTCTCTGCATCTGGAAGCGTTGTCCACGCAGGCTTATTGCGAAAGACTGGTATTCTCCGTAGTGATTATAGGGGATGCAGGCTAGCTTATTGCCTAGGCAGGTATAATAAGAAAGACCGCGTCATGTTATCTGTATCTAAGCGACCTAAACCCTAGACCCACACCCCCAAACTCACAGACCCTCTGAAGCTCTTGTCATTCCTCTGCTTTGAGAAGCGTCGGAGAAAGGAGTTGCAGGTACCCAAACCCTAAACCCCTATAACCTGCGATCCTGAATCTTTAAGTTGAAGCACCTGCACTCCCAAAGCCTGGGAAACACAGGAAACTTGAAGCCACCGAAGCATTCAGGATTTAGGGATTAGGGTCGGGTTTAGGGTCTAGGGTTTAGCATTCAGGATTTCGGGTTCAAGGTTTAGGGACTCCTTCATGACTAAGCCACTAGCCGTAAAACCAGGAACCCTACAATCCGAAGTAATGTGAATCCCGAAAGCTTACCGGCCTCTGGTAAGCAGGAATGAAGGAATGGATCCCAAAGTAGTGGCTACATTATCCCCGACAATACAGCGGTCTCCATTGTCTTTGCGTGCCCATCCCCGGTATGTTTTTATATCACCAATCTATGACACATGTATAGCTCTAGTCTTTCATTTCATGTTCCATGTCCTTTTCCATTTGAATCTACATTTTTCCATCTCTGCAGCCTACATACCCTCCATAAAACCCTTACATCAGTTTCCATCGTCTTTGCAGGTATGCCCATATCCCTATACAACCCTATGCCCTAAACCCTAAACCCTAAACCCTAAAACCTAAAACCCTACATGAACGCTAAATAACTCCTAAATCTTGGGTCCTGCCCCCATACTAGGGGTCATATTCAGGGCTACATATAACTATATCAGACATTTTATCCAACTGTTGCTGAGTGAGGGGGGCCGTAAACCCTAAACGCTGAACCCCATAAGCCCTAAACCCTTAGCCCGGAATGAATTCTATAAGCATAATCCCTGAACCCTAAACCCTAAACCCTAAACCCGAAACACTAAACCCAGTGCCCAACCTGAAATCGCCCTAAACCCTAAACCCTAAACCCTACCCTAAACCGCGCCTCTGGCAGCCGTCCCTGAGCCCTTAGGATGCTGGCCAACTCCTCTGCTGTTCCTCGGGTGATGTGGGGGGGAAAAGCAAGGAACGTCTGAAAAACTGGCTGCTTAGGGCTTAGGGTTTAGGGTTTAGGGAAATTATGAAAAACTGGCAGCTTGAATTAGGGTTTAAGGTTTAGGGTTTAGGGTGTGGGGTTTAGGGTTAAAGGGATATGCGAAGCGTATATGGGTGTAGGGTGTAGGTTTGAAAGGATTTGAAGCGTATGTAGAATCGTTTTGGGGCTTGCGAGTCTTCACACAAAATGGGAACAAGGAGCCCCGACGGACCCTACTGATATGTAGGAATCGCACAGGGGTTTAGGGATTAGGGCTTAGAGTTCCACTTCAGGCTTTTGTGCAGACTGCTTTGAAAATGTGAGTGTCTTTGAGCCAATGCTGGGGCTTCGTAGGGAATCTAAAAATGGATCCTTATGGAAATCCCATTCCCTAAACCCTACTACCCTAAACCCTAAAACCCTAAACCCTAAACCCTAATCCCAAGCCCTAAACCCTAATAGCCTCTAGAATCCATTCCCCCACTCCCTCCGCGCCGGGGAGAAGAGGTTGTGTAAGATTATCGCCCCTATGGTTTTGGAGATTCCTGGGCTCTTTAGCTCCCCTTATTATATTGATATAGACTATCCCTAGCTCCTTAGCTCCCCCCAAAAGTATGGGTAGTTATTTATGATTTAGGATTTTGTGTCGTAGCAGATTTGGGTTGCATGCGCTGCAGCGCTAGGGATAAGTGGAGTTATGAAGTGATTCCGTCTTTGGGAGTATTTGGGAGTGACCCTGAGGAACTCCCATATCGGTTTCAGAGTTTCGCAAAATGTTTGCTCACGCCCTGCATGCAGCAGTGCATGCTTCGGTCGTGTGCTATTTTACCCTGGAGCTTCATGTCTACAAATAACACCTACTTTGGGGTCAAAAGTTTCGGCATGATGGTTACTCGGATCCCCAGCGCTAAGTTCAGGGATGAGGACTTAACTGACTAGGACTGGCACTCTGCCCTGCATGTTAAATACTTTGAGATCCATGCGAGGGCTCTTTGGGGACCACAGGATTGGTTTAGGGCTTAGGGTTATGATCCCCACCTCTGGCTGCCCTGGCTGCTAGGTCCTTGCAATGCAACGCCAAGACCAAACTCATTAGGGTACATGTACCATAAAAATGGATACTGGGGCTTCTGTTACTAGTACTCTTATAAATGGGTACTTGTGCTTCTGTTACTAGTACTTTTGTTGGGTACTGGGACCCTTAGGGAACTTCCTTGATGGCGGCCTGTTACTGAATCTTCTTGTGCAATAGCAATGGCAAGATGGTGCTTCCCCTTCTGTGTCTGCACTTGGCCCAGAGGGGCAAGCCCCTAAACCCTAAACCTTAAACCCTGAACCCTTAACCCTAACCGTGCGAAAATGTCGGATGAGGGTACCCGGCCAGATCGCCAGTCCCGAAACTGTTGCAGCAGGCGTGGGGGCCATAGGAATTCCGCAGCTTTTGCCTAAAACTCATACAGTTTAGGGTGGACCCCCGACCCTGCAATTGTGGTATACTAGGAATATAGGAGGACCCTAATATCATCCTAATTTTCTCTTATAGTCACTATTACCGGGTGAGGGTTCCACCTAACCCATAACCCCCTAAATTCTGAACTGGCTTTGAGGCTCACTGCATGGTCGAACATCAGCGGTTTAAACCCTAAACCCTAAACCCTAAACCCTAAAGAGTTTGGGGTTTAGGCTTAGGGCTTAGGATGAATGCTATAAGCAATCCCAAAGGGTCCATGTAGGTATATGGGATAATGTAGGTGGGTTTAGGGTTTAGGGTTTAGGGTAGGTATATGGTATATACTTAGGGCCCAAAAGGGTTCCCATATGCCTACTTTAAGGCCCAAGTATATCCCATATACCTACATGGACCCTTTGGGAATGTAGAATGCAGGATACAAGGATGTGGGGATTAGGGTAGTTGCGCGGCTGAATTTATTTAATCAGAATCTACCCAGAGCCTCCTGTGCAATTACTTGTTGAATATAACACGTTCTAGTCTCATAGCACAACACAAACTCATGAAGGAACCACACAACAGCCTTTCCCTAGGTTTCCCTAGGGATCCAAATAGCCGAATGTAGGTAATATCTACAGACTTTGGGGCTCAATGAAAGTATTATTTGTAGACTTGAATCCCCAAACACCAGATCCTAAACCCCAAGCCCCAATTCTAAACCCTGAACCCCAAACCCTTAACCCATGTAGGTCGATCTAATGTACCTGGATCCCTAGGGTTTGGGCATATAAAGGCTCAGGTCTAGGCCTGGAAATGACGGCAGAATACAAGGCTCAAGGTTTGGGTCTAATGAAAGGCTCCTAGGGCTATAATGGGCTTTCTGCGGCAAGGTTTGGGCTTTGAGGGCTAAGGCTTAGGATCTCCCATTATGAGGGTCCAGGAGCCTTAGGGTTCAGGTTGTAGGGTTTAGGGTTTAGGGTCAGATCGTCCACTATTCAGATGCTAGCGCTCGTGAGGTGTAGCCTTCTGCCAGGTTTTAGGTTAACACTGGGTGGTTGCATTGCCTCCCCTGATGTTCAACATTCACTGCTTGTTACTGTCACATGTGCTCAGCGCCTATACGGTCTCTCAAAAGCCACCATTAGATAAGAATAAGCGGGGGCAAAGTCGCTACACATTTGTCCAGGTTTAGGGCTTCGGGTGCGGAAGCTCTTAACGTCTCATCTTCGATGACCCCAGAAGGTCTTGGCTGAAATATCGTGATCCCACACACATACCTCTCCAGGAAAGCAAGTTCATCCGAAGCAGAGCCTGTACCACTTTGAAGCCTCCAAAGGTTGAGAACATCACGCAACTTCCTGAAGCTTTCTTCAGAAAACTCATAGTTTTCCTCAAGGTGATAGACTATGGGGGTACATGGGGATCTTACGTTAATGTACCCCATGCCATAGTCCGTCTACTTAAGGGGGGTTGTAGCCCTAAGGAGCCCAAGATCGGCTTTTACCCTGTTCCGAATAGGGTTTAGGGTTTAGGG
>CAJNIZ010043349.1:9396-38162 GCA_905231905.1 Symbiodinium pilosum
ATATATATATATCCTTTTCCGGCCCTCCTCCCGAAAGCTGGGTGTAGTTCAACGCAGGAACAGCTCAGCCTAACATGAAAACTTGCAACTCCCGAAAGCCCGAATCGCCCAACCCTTCTTAAGCCCGCCCAAGCTCAAGCCCCTCAATCCCCCCAAATCCCTCCTAGCCTCCAATCCACCTAAACCCTAATCGCCCCAACTCCCTGGAACCTAAACCCTAAACCGTAAACACTAATCCGCGCAACCCCCCTGAACCCTACAGACTCTCAGGCCCTTAGCTGGGTTGCTGTCAAAGCACTTGGATTAGTTTACTATATTGGGGAAACCCTATGAACCATTCCGTATACCCACTATGGTAACTTAGATTAAGCTCCTTAACAGCAACCCAGTTAGGTTCGGAGCTCCTCCTGCGCAACTAGTCCCAAAGGATAGCGTGGCCCCACCACCATCGGGATTCCGAGTCGAAGTTGCCCACCTCTTGTTCTGGCGTTAGGGGTCCAGGGGTTTAGGGTTTAGGCGTTTAGGGCTTAGGGGGTTTAGGGTTTAGGGGGGTTGAGTTGTTTTACAGGGTTTGAATTTTACCGAAAACAGTTCTTACCATTGTGACACTACGATGGCTATTTTTCCTATTCACCTTTCCTTCTGCTATGGTAAGCGTTTCTTCGTTTGTTGCTCTTGCTACCGTGAATATTCTTTGTGCTGTGACCGTGCTGTTTCAACCACTGATACTACTGGAAATTTCTGCTGTGATTTTTCCTGTTACTATCACTAACACATACTAACACGCTGCAGGCTTCTGAACTTAGACGTCAAACACCATGGTTCCTGTCCTTTCTGGTCGTCGCTATAAGTTTCAGGTCTTTAGGCGTCAGGTGAACCAGCTGGGTTTTAGTCAACCCATTTGCAGCTTGCCTAAGTAGGCCGTGAACGGTAAACCCTTCACTGTGTGGCGGGGTCGACATTGGCAGAAAAAACGGGACCACTGAGCCCTAGCCTTACATACAGATATCTACCAGCTTAGTTTCCTAGAAGCGGGTGTCTTCGACGAACCCCGGAGTTACAGGGGTCTTTAGGTGCGCTAAACATATGTCAAGACGAACACGAAGAATTTGCAGCACCATGAACTTCTAGGCAAACTCGAAACTATAAACCCTCAATTTGATGCCCGAACCCATACTCCTTAAGTTGTACTTCCTGCATCCTAAGCCCTCTAGCCCTTACCTAAACCCCAAAAGTATGTAAAATAATAGCCCTAAACCCCCCAAAATAGCCATAAGGGCCATTCTTTTACATACTTTTAGGGTCCAGGTACCCCCAAATTGCCAGGTCCCAGCCTTCGAGATGGCGTAGCTCCCAGACCAGCTGAACTTGCACCACTACCTGAAAGCCGCTTTGGCTCCCTTAACAACCATACCTGGACCCCCAAAAGTATGTAAAATAATGGCCCTTATGGCTATTATTATGGGTGTAGGTCTATTATTTTACATACTTTTGGGGTTTAGGTAATAGTAATAACAAGTAGTAAAAAATCGTAAAAATGATAATGCTACTCGCTGATTCGGATCTTCGGGGCTGAGGAGGGCAAGGTTTCGAATTGCAGGGGTTGGGTTGAGAGGGCTTGATATGGACCACCAAAAGGGATTTGGGGCTAATGTTGTGGACCAAGAGAGACCAGACCATGCTCTTCTTCTGAAGCAATAAGCACGCATGTCTAGGGTGTACCAAAACATGAGAATTCACTACAGCATGTCACCCGTGTTTCGGATCTTGGTATCCTTGAACCCAAAACCGTGCCGGTTCATGCCACATAAACTGTGAAAACTCTGTATCCTGAAACCCTGACCGGGTGGGTATATCTCACACATGTGTAGCAACTTCGTAAAAAGTTGTCAGAGCAATTTACGTTCATATGTATATAGCCCCTCACCTCCTTCCCATTGCTGGAGCAGGACACCCTATGCACCAAACTCCCTACCCGAACCCTGAAGTGCTCCTTACATGGCGGGGCTCAAACACAACTCCTTCTTGGGAGTCGCCATGCTGAGCACTATGTGGGATTCGCGCGGAGGATGATGGAATCTTCAAGGGGGGTCCAACTATCATTGGTTCCCTTTGATTACTTTTTCTTATCTTTGTAGAGATTACAGTACTATTACTACTCTATTACCATTATGAATATCATTACTGTTAGAATTGTGCTGTTTATATGTAACGTATATGTATACACACATGCTTCCCCCCCCTCCCTCCTGTCTGCTTAGACATGATGTTTACGCAGAACTCGCAACATGATCATGACTACCACCTGTAATGAACATGGTTTACCACAGTTGTAGGGATTTCCTGAGATTCTCCCCTCCTGAACAAGGACCTCCATATTCCATGAGCCATCTCCAAAAGTCGCTTGGGTGCCTAAGCGCCCCCTTGTCTTGACAAAACCCCCAACATGTTCTTGCATGTTGCCTGCGATTGCGGTGAGATCTGTCCGATGCTCAACCTGAACGCCAAGCATTGCACGCAGACTGAATATCGCAGCGAGCTTGCGGGAACTGGGTCGAGATGTACAACCAGATGATCAAAGAAGGACAGCAGGGCACAACATTTAGGCTGTGTAAAGAATATACAAGTAGTGTATACCATCAAGTCACTTATGTGTGATAATCGTTCACGGCCCGGGCGGATAGTATGGAACGCGCACATGATCATGGCAGAGACTGCTTCAGCATCTTCCCCAGGGGAACTCACAGTCGAATGCTTGCTTCAAGTACAACCAACGGGGGTTCAAGGCTCTTGGATTGAGCTTGCAAACTCTCTGGGCACTGCTGGTAGACAATAGTCTTGCCTGAGCCCATCTGCCTGGAGCCTTGGAAGTACAGTGCTATAACGCGTATACCTGGACTCAGGCAGGGTTTTGTCCATGAACCGCATGATGTTTGGGCTATAAATGTTTCCCACACCAAACACATACACAATCCGAGAACATCTACAAAAATGTATATGTATATATACATATATCCCTATATACCCCTATAGATGATAGTAGTTTCCATTTTCTTTTCCATTATCCCAATAAAATCCCTATGTATCCTTTGGATCCCGGAAGTCCACACCTTGAACCGCAAGGGGAAATCCCACCCTCCCTCCTCAGGCTGCCTCAGTACATCTCCCGTTGCCTTCTCAAGCAATGCTGCCGCCTGGCTACGTGTTGAAGAGGCAAAACAGAACGAAGGCAGTTGGGCCTCATTGTCGCCCATTCCTGGGACCCATCATCCACATCCAACCCCTTGCCCAAGTATTTGTTGCAGTGCGGTCCGGGCTCAAAGATCCAATTTAGTTGAATCAAGCTGCGCCTTACCTTGCCCGAAATCGAGATGGGACCCTAGTTCTGCAGGACGATATTGTTCACAGGGTTCTCTCCAGTCAAGCTGCGCTGGCTCTTAACTCAAGATGGTTATAAGCAAGATTGTCATAAGCTCCACCCGACCTGTGTCAATTCAACTTATGCATGAGACAATTTCAGCATGTAAACTGCCATGTTTGAATGCTATACCCTGACCTTTCTACAGCAACCTTTGTTTGGTTTAAGATCCATAGCGTCAGGGGCTGAAGTATGCGACAATTAAAAACATCTAGCCGGAGATGCGGGACGTCTATCGCCAGCATGAGAATTTTCTGTGACAAAAAACGAAAAAGGTACCTGCATGGCGAAAAGCCCTCGCAAAGGTCTAGCAAGTTTTACACGGGCTGCAAGTGCAAGACCTACATGGGTGGTTGTCAAAATTATGGTCCCTTTTTGGATCCCTAGTATAATACGGCACCTAATATTTAGGGTGCCAAAAAAGGGACCATAATTTTGACAACCACCCACATGCGGTTGTGTGACGCAATCGCTCTTACTGCCATGACCATTTTTCAGTCACGAAGGTTGCTCCTATTTCCGCTGCCTTCAAAGTGTAATTCCAGAAAAACAGTAACCTAAACCCCCAAAATATGTAAAATAATAGCCCTAAACCCACAATAACAGCCATAAGGGCCATTATTTTACATACTTTTGGGGGTCCAGGTAGCCCTAAACCGTTGAAGCACTGTGCTCATTTGGGGGCATTCCATGATTATGCCATGCCTTTCGCTGGGAGATGGCATCATCATACCTCAAGCTGTGTCAGAATTTATAATAATGGAAAATAAAATGGAAACTACTATAGTATGTTATGGGGTTAGGTAATAATGGAAAATAAAATGGAAACTACTCTAGTTTTTTGTGGGGTTATGTAATAATGGAAAATAAAATGGAAGATACTATAGTAGAATAGGGGGTTATGTAATAACGGAAAATACAATGGAAACTACTATAGTATGTTATGGGGTTAGGTAATAATGGAAAATAAAATGGAAACTACTCTAGTTTTTTTGTGGGGTTATGTAATAATGGAAAATAAAATGGAAGATACTATAGTAGAATAGGGGGTTATGTAATAACGGAAAATAAAATGGAAACTACTATAGTATGTTATGGGGTTATGTAATAATGGAAAATAAAATGGAAACTACTATAGTATATTATGGGGTTGTGCAATAATGGAAAATAAAATGGAAACTACTATAGTATATTATGGGGTTATGTAATAATGGAAAATAAAATGGAAACTACTATAGTGTATTATGGGGTTATGTAATAATGGAAAATAAAATGGAAACTACTAGAGTAGAATAGGGGGTTATGTAATAACGGAAAATAAAATGGAAACTACTATAGTATATTATGGGGTTATACAATAATGGAAACATAAATGGAAACTACTATAGTATATTATGGGGTTATGTAATAATGGAAAATAAATGGAAACTACTTTTAGGTTTTTGGGTGCAAGGCTTCTAAGAGCTTGGGATGATGTATGCTTTTGGCATTGGAAATGGATGGGTTGACAAGCGGATACATGCGAAGCCTGATGCTTGAATGCAAAACCCCGAACCTCGTGAAAAAAAAAAAACTTCCTTAAAGCCTAATCCACAACTCCTATAAACCTTAAGCCGTCATTAAGCCTTAAACCTTCAAGCTGTACCGCATACGCGGACGATCCTGGCTACAGCCGAGGCGCTGCTGTCGAGCCTGCGTTTTCTCCACCACTTGACCCGCCTCAGCTCCGGGTGTGCTTGCTGTTGAAGATTTTCTTTTGGTGAGGGGTTTGGGTTTGGAATTTGGGGCTTACGGTTCAGAGTTTTGCGTTTAATGCAAAAGGGTTTAAGGGTCAAACTTGGAGCATTGTAGAGTGAACTGTGGGGCCTCGGGGACCGGCGCAATGTGGGAACCACCATGAACGGAAATTATCAGAAAGGGCATGCAACCAAATACAAAAAACAAATGCGCACAAACGCTGATCTGTTAAGAGATTGCTACGCCCCAAGATTTGACCTCTACAGAGAAGGGGTCCAGGAGGTTGGCTACGAAAGTTAACGTGGTTCACGCAAGTGGCACTAAGTACTCCGCGGATTATGAATATGGATTCTAACCTGCTTGAAACTTTCGCCTGAGGACTCAAATATCAAAACAACGCATACTCTGGGCATGACGCTTCCAGCTAAACCTTGGAAACCTGGAAAGCGCTCAACGCCTAAATTCTTAACATTGAGCTTGTAAACGCCTATGCACCCTCAACCTAAGCAGACGACAAACCCAAAGGCCTTAACGCGAACGAGTTGCGACCAGGCGCCCGTCCACCTGCAGTTCTTGGTGTTGTTTCATATTCTTGGCCAGCTTTTAAGTGCTTGGGGCCTTTTTATAGTAAACGTGCTGGAGGCAACTGGCATTGCTTGGGTACTTAAACCCTTAAGCCCCGCATAACTCTTTATATCCATTATCCATGTATATATATATATGTGCTTATGTGTGTACATCTCTCTATGTATCCCCAGAACCTCCCCTAAATAGTGTGGCCAATGGTTTTTTGCCAGTCTTACGGAATTTGACGGCTGAACGCCTGGAGATGCAATGTGCCCCCTTGTTCCTAGCAACCTATCTTCTATCTACACAACTGTTCATGAACTTTGTTATATATTACATAACGGTGTACATCAACCTCTATTTATATGTACATAAACCTACCAAATAACGCCTAATAGACTTGAACCTCCAAGCTGAGATACATGGTAACTTCCCAAAATAGGGGGACCCCAATATAGGCCCCAAAATACTATAATCCTTATTATTGGGACCCCTAAAAAGGTACCCCTAATTTTGGAAAATCCCCACACCCTAAACCCTAAATAGTAGTTTCCATTTTCTTTTCCATTATCCCCATACAAGCCCTATAAACCCCTTTAAAGGTACCCCTAATTTTGGGAAATCCCCACATGGTTCTTTCGGGTTCAGGGTCCGAGGCTAGGGCCATCCGCAAGATTTACCAATGTGCACAGACTTCTTGAAGGTCTAGGACCTCAGCTACAGTGCGACGCTCATGGCTTCGGTTTTCGGCCCATTGCAGTTCGGGTGAAATGTGCTGCACGGCATGGAAAAAACCCCGAACTCTTGCGTCAGAACTGCTTCCCTGCAAGGAAAACAAGCCCCTGAACATTCCTAAAGCAACGCAGGACATGCGACGAAGCCTGTAGGCGTGAAAAAGCTAACCCATATGTTTTCCCTAACCAGTGCTTAAAATTGAAGGTATGCCTGTTGGGATCTGCCAATTGTTTCCGAGCTGGGACCCAAAACATCAGTCCCACCTGTCAGATCGTCCCTCTGCAAGCATCACCTGTCTAAATAGTGCCTTGAAAACTTGCATGATGAAGACGCAAGCTGCTGCTCCTACTACGACTACAACAGCTACGAATACGATGACGACCACTATGGCTGCTGCGTTGACTACTGCTACTCCTCTTACTGCTACTACCAGTAGTAAGTTACTAAGTATTTCCACTAATCCCTGAGCTTTGTGAGGTCCTGAATGTACTGATACTTCCTACGACACGTGTATTCTTTTGACAACCAACGCGAGAATTCGTGGAGCGCACGGAAAACACAACCTTCAACTTTGATCTCGCAATCCTTAACAATGACCTAATACCCATTTTGTTGCCCATTCTTTCGAATGTGGTTCTCCAAGTACACCTGTTACCTGGAAAGTTTTGCGTTATACCCTAAACGCTATTAATGTTCCGAAAACATTGAAAGTGTTGGAATACCCCAGCTGCCGCCTCCGCCTGCATTGCCGTCACTGCAGCTGAAGGCCGCGCAGGGAACGAATAGGTAACTTCAATGGACTCCTGTTGCCAAAGGTTTGGGGTTCAGTGCTTGTGACAAGGTATCAGGTTCGGGCTTTACTATGTATGGGACCTTCAATCCTCCTGGAATCTCAAACATATGCCTGTAGCGTCCCTCACCGGCCCCATCTTGAGCAATGTCATATACATGTTGAGCCCTTTCAACGGGATCTTGTGAGCTACGACTTGACACAATTTGGGGTCTTGCAGCATCTGGGCTGGAGCCTGTAAACATATATGCAAGGTTTCAAGGTTGTGGGCCCGTGTCCCTGGAATCAAGATCCTAGAATTTCGGAAGGTAAAATGGTAGCACTAGCACTCTCGTCTTGAAATCCCACAGCAAGGGGATCCGGAGGGCTCCGGAAGCTTTTGGCATGTAACTTGTGCATGTAATCTTCCAAAAAAACTTGAGCGGGCACGACAAGGCAAGAATGTCAGGCGATGAACACAAACTGCGTCCTCCTCAGAACTTTGGAGTATTATAGAACAGTCACCCCAGCCACTTCCTAGGTCCCAAGTCCACAGCCTCCCAAAGCAATGGAAATGCAAGCGCCATGAACTCAAGATTCCTGAGTAGGATTGGCAAAGGTCTGCACGTAGGTTGCCAGCACGGCATGGTCCAAAACCTGCAAAGATCAGGCTGCCTCTGGACCTAAACCCAAGAACACGCGACCACAAATTGACAAAACACCCCTTAGCTTGTTAAGCCTCATCTAGCCAAAACCTAACCACTTCTTGGATGAAACGATGCTGTGCGCGTTGTCAGTTGCTACCCCCCCACAGTTGCAGTTTGACCCTGCCACATTTCAAGGTTCCTGTCTGCATATCTACCACAGCTCAGACTGTGCACAGTATATTTTAGACATTCGGGGTGCTGGCTTGGTACGAAGTGTGGCGCAGCGCTCCCGACATTTTTTTGTGAGGTAAAAAGAGGAAATGGCCTAATGTATCATGAGGGTCTGTTAGGTAATTTGTGCTTTACCTCGAATCCCAGGCAATTAGAAATAGGGCTGTGCATGGTGTAGCCATTCCTGTGCCTCACGTCTTCTCCACCTCTGACTTTCATGGAATAAAACGAATGTTCTAGGACAGTGAATCCTGCCGTCACTTTGAAACAGCGCAAGCTCCGAAACCGTGAACGGACACGTTGAGCCCCCAAGACCGCATTTCTAACTCTGAAGTTCAGTACACGAAGGGCACGTAGACAAGGAGCAACACAGCTTGCAGTGCGTCTTTTCCTTGAGCCAAATTGTGTTCAACATGTCGCCTGCGTCTACGATCCTAACTAGTGCTCTTCACAGTAGCAAAGCATGTACAGGGTACGAGTTTTGTTAACTCCCCCCTTTAGGATGTAGAGCAGTGAGACTTCGGATTTACCATTGAGGCGCTGGTAGATTGAAGCCTTCCTCGTGAGCAACGGAAGCAACGGAGGCGGACATACTTCAGTCCGAGGTCCAGTGCAGGTAGGAAGCCATCCTCAAGAGCTGACGGTCTTCCCAGCGTGACCAACTGGAAGCGCGAGCAGCAAGCCTACCAGTGATGAAACACACGTCGGGCCTGGCAAGCCGGCCAAGCCACAACGCCTTCATTAGTATCTTGGCTGCTACACCGTTTGGCTCCCCTGTCCTTGTCAAATCGTCATCTGTGGCCTACTCCAAAAATTCTTGCTATAGACGCTTGGGTCCTGATAACGTCAGGGCGTCGACATAAATATGAAGGAGTAGGACGTTGTCACCTACCTGAAAGAGGACATTGGAGGGAAAGAGATCGATTTCGACACCGCCTAATGACGCCAGCGCCGTAGCTAAATGCTTTTGCCAAGGTTTTCTTTTCCGGCCAGAGGATGACCGTACAAAGACCTTTTAAGTCGTACGACAACCTTGGAGCCAGGGGCGTATGTCGATCGCCACGAATCTAACCAGAGATCTTCTGGTAGAATCACCCAAGTATCGGGTTCCCCCGCTTCCGACAAGTCAGCCGGAGACATGCCTGGACGGCATCAGCGAGACTGATCTGGTCAATCCTGTGCACCCGAAGAACAGGGCAAGGTTTAGGGCGACCAGAAGAGTCGGGGTGGTGGTGGTGGTCTCTTGAAGCAAGACGTGCTTCCCGTGGGCGTCGAATATGTTATCACCTGTGTGACAAACTCGGCCCTTGTACTTCCATTGCTGCTCCGGCATTTCGTGAAACTTACAACCGCAGAGCGCCAAAACCTCAGCGATCTTGGTCCTGCGCTGCTCCTGCCCAGCTGAAGCGCGAAGGTCAGACAGCAAAGAGACAATTTAGTCTTCCCACGTTTGGTTGGTTCTAAGACCATCTGCCGTTGAGACCAATGCGGACTGATTGCTTTGAAATGCGAGTGCAGTACCTGGCGGCCTGGCTCTGGCCTTCAACAACTATTTAAGATACACAATGCAGGGAGGTCTTTGCAGACCTAGACGAACTGACTGCAGGGAGGTCCTTCTGTAGACCTAGGCAAACCGATTTCACGCTCAACCTTAGCTAAGGGAGCAATATGCAACTAGGTAGGCAGGAAGTCCAAAACGTGTCCTACTCTAGACGCACTATGGCTCGAGAGTCGGCTCTAGAATCTCTTACCACGTGAGAAATACATGAAAGGATGGTGAGGCTGTTAACCAGTTAAGTACACGAAAAGTATTTGGACAAGGAGCAGCAAAGCTTGCAGTGTGTCTTTTCTTTGAGCCAAATTGTGTTCAACATGTCGCCTGCGTCTACGATCCTAACTAGTGCTCTTCACAGTAACAAAGCATGAACAAGGCGCGAGTTTTGTTATCTTCTGATCCCCAAACCGCCGTAAAGCTTCAAAACCCTGGGACATCTCGGAATCATACCTCCGCACTCCTTTAGGGGCACCTCTACAATCAATCCGTTTGCCGCCCATGTATGCCTTTAGTGTCCCTATTGGCCTGTAACTGAAAAACCTCCTATGACCAGCAAACAACAGCACCTCCAGCTTCACATCGAATGCGAGAAGAGGCAGAAGCACAAGCCTTGGGTAGATGCACACACAGTTTTGCAGTTTGGGGTGGGCGGGAAAATCCTGCGTCACCGAAAATTGAATTTCCTGGCGCATATGGTATATAGGCGGGCAGAAATCCCTCCATCCAAACCACCGCTATGGTGCATGGTAGTCTTGTTGTGACCGACATCAGAACAGCAGCGCAAACGCAGGGAATTCTCAAAACTACTTGTATATTATATTTGAGGGGAACATCTCAAAGTCCTTATACAATAACCTCCACATATCCCTACGATTGCAAAAGTACCGCTTTTCTAAGGTAACCCGCATGGAGGAAGCACTCCAATACTTAGTGAGGGGAGTTTGGTGTTTTGGGGCTTCACATGAAAACAACCGGCGCTCAATGTTGCGAACTTAAGTTTGACGGTTGTTTAGAGGAATCATGCCTTCTTGCCCATGGGTTTGAACAAGTGCTATTCACGACTAGTGGTCATGAGGGATTTAAGTTTTCAACACAGCAGCAAAAACGTCAGTTTCGTGAAAGTACATGCGAAGGACATGGACCTCAACTCAGGGCTTGGCTTCAGACATCTTGAAAACTATGCAGAAGAAAAACCAACCAAGAGTCAACCTCAAGGATCGGAGTGGAATCACAATCTACGCAAGCGCTACATCCTTGACTGCGATTTCAGTTCGGAAAGCTGGGTCCGGCTTATTCTAAAGCCTTTTATGCACAATCTGTCCTCAACGCGACGCTCATTGGTATAATGCACTTCTGCTGGTTGGACTTGAAATCAAAAGATTTTGATCTTGCCGAGAACTACAACCAAAACATCCAAAAGACCCATGACTAATAACTAACATGGCGACAACTACGCCGACAACAGTGCGACATCCTTTTGATGCTACTCTTTGTTTTGTCATGGTTGCTACGCTTAAAATTGAAGGCTAAATGGCTCCCAGAGTCTCCAAATCTGAAATCAACAAAGCTCACGTGAAATTTGGGGACAAACCAGAACCAATTGAAATTAGAGCTCATAAGTATCATCGGTTGGGGTTCCAGCGACCTGAATATTCATTTGAAATGGCCTTCGAATGGGCAGTGGTTCACAAACCCACCTAGGCCCTTCATCGTCCCCCGAACTTTAAGCCCCACATGCTCTTCCCCAACCCCCCAGCCAGTGACTGAAAGCCCAGAAACCCTAAAAGTTTAGAGCGGGCAAGCCTGATCGCATCACGAGCTTCAAGAGCTGAACCCATCCAATTTAGCAGCCGAGTCGCTCTTCCCCCTGGTCTTGAGGCTATGATGGTTTTAAAAAATGGCAGGCCGTTCCGGGAAGTTCCCCGAAAAGGAACCATACGTTAAGACTCATGGCCTTTAGTAAACATTTATGAAAGGGCCATATGCCTGATTATAACTACTTGCGTTATTAATGTCAAGGATAACCCACTTATATCTAGGGCTTTAAGCCCGATGTAAGTAGCTACTAAGTCCAAGAGCCGCCTAATAGTACATTGCGGTCCCCAAGACAACCCAATATAGAGGAATCCACAGGCAATGTGTGGGAAATGCATTGGGTACACAGCATGTGATTACAGGGCATTTTGAAGGGGATTCTTGTCGGCCAGGTTTACAGGGTCATTACTAATTACAGTACAAATTCTGTTAATTCTTTGATGCAACTGTGGCCTGGCTCAGGCAACACCATCTGTATAGCCACTTTGCCATTATGTGAAAGGTCAGAACCTTGAACTGTGGCTTTGGAAATACAGGGGCCTGACTTAAACGCCTTCCCTTCCATACAACACTAAGACCCTAAACGCCTAAACTGTGTGTGTATGCGGCACCCACAAAGAACCCAAGTTTTTGAACACATCGAATGAGCAGTAACATGTGGCAAAACTACACTACAAGCGGTAACCGTTACACAGAGAGGCCTGTCATTCCAAAATAGACGATCCCCACTCTCAAAGCCTTCGAGAGTGGTCTCAGCTTCAACTTTGGACCTGCAAGGAACCCCATAGCTAGGTCTCTGAAACCTGAAACCTAGCCCCCAATGCCCAAACTCCGCGGGCCTTGGAAGATGGGATTATTCAAAATTCTGGGGTCCCCTTATAGACCCCAAATAACATGGCCGTCTTCAGAACCCCTATTTCTCGAAAGCAACCAAATGCCTCTCCGAGCCCAGCAAGACCGCCGTCGGACAGCATCCGCCGCCACGACTGAGCCAGCTGATCCTCTCGCGCGGGCCCTAGGATGAAGGTTAGTTGAGGGTTGGTAGGATTTGGGGCTTGTAGAGTTAAGGGTTGGGGGAAGACTTTAGCACTTGTGGGAAAGGGTTTGGAGGGGCTTTAGAATTTGGAGATGCTAGTACGAAAGGACTGGGAGCCACTTGGTAGGTATATAGAGAAAAAACTACTGTAATCCCAAATGCCACCGCAATGGCTGCTATGGAAAGCTTGATAAAAGGACTACAAGGTATAAACTGGCTACGACTTGACGGTGGTCCGGCCTGGTGGGACTCTAGGTTGCAGGGTTGAAGTTTTTCAAGCCAGTGTTTAAGATTTGGGGTGTGGAATTTGAGCGGAGTGGGGTTCTAGGCTTTTGTGTCTGTGTGTGTGTGTATATGTGTGGCTTTCTGGTTTGGGCGTTAAGCGTGACTGGATGCCTTCGTGGTTTGAAGGCTTGCGGTTCTCGAGCTTTAGGATTTGACGGCTATAGTGGTAGTTTGATTCGTAGACTGTGTTATTCACGTGTGCCTGAGGTATGTTGAATAACCATTACATTAGCACAAGTAGTGCAAGGGAAGATTGCGCGTAACAGTTAGTGTCTACTACTGGTTGTGCTGAACGTTTCAGGTAAGGGTGTGGGTTGTATTCAGTTTTAGGCTTTGGGGCTTCGCCTCACCGACATGTGACGTGCTCTTGTTACTTGAAATACTATGGAAGTCACTAGAAAACACGAGTAAGGCATTCAAAGTTCGCTTATGGCATGCTGATACCTATTGCAAACCCTGCGGCCTTTCCTATGTAGGGCAAGTACTGCGTCATTGCCACCCCATGCAGCAAATCGCTCAACCCTTGGACCCCAAAACTCAAAACCAAAAAACCTGGCCTGTAAACCCTTGCGCTCAACTATAATGACAAAAATGCCAACCTACACACCCATGAAAACTTCCCCAACGAAACATTTGACCCGTGCATACTTCCCTCTTGCCCTACCAACAAAAGACCTGACCCTTACATAGTTACACAGTTACACCCCTCAAAAACCATCAAACATATACTAACCGGTTCAGACCCAAATCACATCAGGCGAAATTTTCTCCTCATCCTGCCACGTGGATCGCAAAGCTGCGCACCTCTCCTCGCACAGAGCAGGGAAGGTTTGGCGTTCAACTATAGGATCGAAAAGCAGTTTGGGCTCGCGCAAGAAAGTGACAAGATCTTGAAAGAGGTGGTCTTGGGGCTAAAGCGCACCCAACCACGTGGAACCGAGTCCAACCACCTTCAAGGAACCTTTGAAGGACAACAGTCTTCACTGGAGCCTTTATGGTATTTTCTATTGGTTTGGGGGATACTGCTTCCATGGCACAATTCTGTCCTGAATCTGGGCCTCACGCTGTTCTATGGAGCTCGAACCAGGAAAAGTTATAGTTATACGTTTCACCTTACTGAAGAATGGTATCCCGATTGACAATAGCACGCGCGTGAGTATCCTTCAGGGCCAATTCCGTGTTGTCAGTGCTCAACGCATTGCATGTCTCCATCGACGATGTTCCGTTAATTGGTTCCCCGAAGACGCGCCTGCCTTCCTCAAAACTACCATGGAACCCAAAAAACGACTCTATCCAGACGACAGTCCTTGCAAGAGAGGGCGCTATGAACTTCAATGGTATATTGCGGGGGGTTATCCGGTTGCCTTTCTTGATCCTACTTTGGCCATCTGCTCTGGATGATACGTCGAAAATCCCATCTACCCTAACCCTGAACCTTAAACTTGAAAACTAAACCGCAAACCTTAAAGAGGCAAGCTAAACTACACCCTCAACATCCCCAAGCCTAGACACACTCAACCCAGCCGGCGCCACTCTCTCAGCTTTAAAGCATGGACCCCAGTATGGCCCCGTTATCCTGAACTAGTTTGCGGGTATACGCATAGGATACATAACCTCAAGGGATCTTACAACCCCTCTAAACAGATGAGGGCCCATGTTAAGGCTCCTTTCCTCTGGCCTTAGAGACTCCGGTCCTGCCACTCTTGGAGCTCCGCTTCGTCTTCAGGGCATAGGTCTCCAGCCTTGGGAAGAGTTAAGTTTGTTCGGGTTGTGGGGGGTTGAGGCGTGGATCTTGGGAATTGGTCTTATGTTTAAGGTGCTTCAACGTTTCGTGAATAAGGCTTACAGAGCTTCTCCAGAAAGAATTCAGGGGTTCGAGATTTGGTGTGTGTGTGTGTGTACGTAGGGTCCAAAGTTAAGGGTTGGTAAAACCCAAGCATTCACGTCTCCGAAGCCTGAACTTTGTAAGCCATGCCATTTCATCAGCTCAAAATGCTATAAGATCCTTTCAACGCAAGTACATGCAAAAACAATCCGAGATACTCCTCAGATTAACTCAACACCTTGAGGCGCCCAAAACTTTGTACGTCCCTGCACAAGCCCTCCAGCACCTCAGTAGCTTGTAGTGCCCTCAGCCAGAACATTGGTCATGGGCCTGAACTTCATGCAAGCAGCGTACAACGTAAAGGCCTCACGAAGTTCTTCAATCTGCTCTTCCGTCCTTGGTGTACGGAGAAGGAAGGATACCTGGACCCCCAAAAAAATGTAAAACCATGGGCCCTTATGGCCATGATTCTGGGTCTAGGGCTATTATTTTACATACTTTTGGGGTTTAGGCCTGAACCCTAAAACCATACACCCTAAAACCCTAAACCCTACAACCCCAAACCCTTTGGGCTATTATTTTACATACTTTTGGGGGTTTAGGTAATAACCATACTATTCATAACCATTCCTTAGGGATACTAGGGCTATTATTTTACATACTTTTGGGGTTTAGGTAATGGTCTTGGTAACTTCAACCCCTCTGGTCTGCAACCAGACACGAAGTATGGACTTCGGGAATTTTTCTTAGGCTACTCGACGTTCAGAATCTAAAGCTCAACGCAGGAAGGCGTTTGGCCTAAAAGGCTAAGCATGAAAAAACAACAAATGGATCCTTCAGAGTCTAAAGCTCAACACAGGAACGCGTTAGCCTAAAAGGCTAAACATGTAAGGCAACAAATGGATGAAACCAATCAATGCTCCGCAGGCACAATGAAATAAAAGGATTGGGGCCCACCTCAATCTCACACACTACTCACATTTAAAGGTACCTAGTGGCCTATGTAGATTGTCATGTACAACAACAAACCGGGTGTGCCTCAGAATAACAAGGGAACCTCTGAAAAGGCCGTAACATTGCTGCAATCAGCTAAGTGTCGGGACCTGGACATACTTCAAAGGGTTGAGGGCTTAGGTTTGGGGTTTAGGGCTCAAGGTATGGGAGTGGCGCAAGGTTCATTTGCTGCCTACGCTGGTCGAGTTGGGGCAAGCTCGTACTATGGAAACATGGTGTCCCTGTTTCTGTGAGGATGGTGACTGACTTCTTCCCAAGATCACGCACTGCAGATCACACAGTAGCTTCGCAAGAGTTTAAAACTTTGGGAGCCCTGAAAATTGGGAGTCCCTCAGGGACACCAAGGATACTGTCGGAAAGAGCTGGAGAAACTCCCGGCCATGAATGGAAACGTTGTGTAACCTTGCTTTCCAACCGGCCAGCGCCGCTTGACAATCTCAGGGCTTTGAGAGCAAAGCGGCCCCAGAAAAATGGGTCTATGGCTGAAAAACGTTGTAGGGCTTCCAGTTTCCTCTCTTGTGCAACACTCCCCGAATACCCCGCAACTCGCAACCATCACAAGCCCCTGATTGTTTCCTGAGTCCTCAATATATTCCCTCGTACCCCTTTTAGTACAATGTAGAGCCGCACAGCCCCTTCAGAAAGCAACGCAAGTTAGCAGCTTAGGCAGCTGAGGGCGTGTCAGTTGATCCGCCATGGCTGTAAGATTCTGCGCAACGCCCACCCGAAGCTGTTCCAGAAAGCTAAGAGCCGACGGCCAAAGTTGCAGCAGCTTGTGGTCTTCTATTGTGTTCGTACAAGGCTTTCTCCAAACTGCATTGCAACAACATATAATGGGTTACATGGGAAATAACGTGAATTGTTTCCTCACGGGAAGGCGGCCAATGCAGGGACGTACGTGTGAAAAAGAGCCAAATATAAAAACTCGTGCTATTTTTGACACTCATTGAAGAAAGTCCCCACATGGGCTATCATCAAAACGCTGGGCGAATGAAACGCGATCGCCTAAGATAGGATTCATAAACAGTTGGCAAGGGTGTCGCTAGCTCGCGCATAATGTCAAAGGTATTGTTGTGGTGCTGGAAGTAAGCTCATGCAGAGGCTTGTGGGTCAACATCCATATATACTTGGGGCGTAAAGAGGGTTCCTATGTAGGTTATTTGATCACTTACGTGCCGGGAAGATCCCTACAGCTTTTCGTCTCTCTCATGCACCCATGAGATCTTAACAACAACACAAAACAATCCCCAAGACCTGAGACCTCAAACTTTTTTTGGGTCACCATCGGGCCCGACTCTGCTGCGTCATTCCGATTTTGTCCCGCAAATGAGGGCCAGAACATCATCCCGTAGCAAGCCCATTGCCAGCGTTCTCCGCAAGGGCACGCTAAGGTGCCAAGAAAGGAGGGTAGCAACCATGAAGGGGGTCTGATGTGGTAGTCTACCCAATAAAATGGATTTTTTGCTTTATAGTGATAACTACAATGACTACAGTACTGGATGGATGCAAGCCTCCAATAAATCACAAGATCCATAGGCCTTAGTAGCGAATGGGGGAATGGGTTACACGCACTTTTAAGGATCCATCTCTTCCTTCTTTACCATGCGCCCGTTCGTAAAGTTCTCGGAACTTTTTTCCAACACCGCGGTGGTCAATGCGTAAACCGTCTTTCTTAACCCTGAAGCCTAAGCTCCTGCAGGCTAAGCATTTTGGTTTTGTGACCACCATAAATTTCACACATTAACCCCAAACTCGAAACCTTGAAAGCTAAACGGACCTAAGCCCGAAAACCGGAATCTTGACCTAACTTCCCTAAGCGAACCCCTCAGCCGACGTGGATGCCAGAGACCTCCTTGATAAAGCGCTCGTGCAGTTGCCTGTGAAAGCAAGAATGGTGAACCAAACGGAAAAGAGGAAGGACATGGAAGTGGAAAGCGAGTGGCCATAGGGGTTGGCATGAGGCTTTTGTATTATGTAACTGACTAGATCATCAGAATGAGTCCCTGGTGTTATGTTATAGTGTTAGAAGGAATGCTACAGAAATATTCCATTTCGGTAACTATTCTTCGTGCCTCTGCAGTTTAGATTTAACGATGTAGGGTGCGAAGATTCAGAAGTTGGGGGGTTTACGCCTCGCGTTGCAAACCTATTGATTTCCCAGGGCTAAGGTCGAAGGACGCGTGGAAATAGCTACTGGAAGGACCATATTGTGTCACCGACATGTGCATGCCCAATCCCCGCACTCAACAGGATCTGTATGACGATGGCATGGGGTTTTAGTTTTGAGACATCTCCCTGCAAGGGCAAGTCAGTAACAATTGAACTATTGTTGATGGAGGACATTTTGCAACAACTTTGCCCTCAACAAATCAACGCGAAAGCAACAATTTGGTCCTTCTCAATAGGCAGCAAGTCCATGTGAGCTTCTGAACGGGGTGGAGCTTTCAGCAGGCCCGTCTTGCCAACGCCCCCTAACGCCCCCTTGCTTGCAACCTTTATCTCAGCCTCTAAACCCTAAACAAATTGGTCTCCATCTTGTCTCCCTTTGGGGCCCCTACATTCCAATTGGCATGTGATCAATTGCGGCAAGGTGATGTAGTCTACACCCAAAAGCCCCCCACACCGCCTCGCCAAGGCTTTGGCGGAAACCGGATCCAGGTTCTTGAACGGACCGTCATTGCAACCTGCAAGTTCTGGTTTCGGCGCTCAAATGATTGGAGCCAGGTTTGGGGGTATACTGGGCCATGGCTTTTATGAGGGTTATTGTAGGGTGACAATATGCTTAGTTATTCATGTTTTACATTATCCAGGTGGACTTTTTGAAGTTCTCTGATCGTTGCACGTATTGGTTTACAGGAATCGTCAGGAGATCTAAAACAGGTTTGTTGAATGTAATGCGCATTTGGCCACATGCACGCAAGGTTAAAGGTTTGGGTTTCCAGGGAGATGGGGGCTCCAGGAAAAGGATTCCAAACGGCTATGTAGGGCCGTATGGGTTTAGGGTTCAGAAGCTTTAGGGACGGATTGAAACCTGACGGGGGGTGATTGGGACCAGGGTGCACGTTGTGCCTGTGCAGGTTGGACCATTGGGTTCATGTCGTGGCCTGCTTCGGGGCTTTGCGTTTCCCTAGAAGTACATACAATGTATAAATCTGGATATTATATATATACACATATACTTGACACCCTCGTTTGGCAGGTAAGGTGGGGCCAAATACATCCCTTTACTCGTCGGTTCAGGGTGTGGTGTGATAGCTCCAAACCGAATCCAAACCAATCTCTGTCAACAACTGCATCCAAACCAAGCTTCATCCAATATCCGAATAAGACAAATACGCAGGCCTCGAACTACGTATGCGAGCCTATAGTAAGTACCTACGTATATACAAAATATGCACATATAGGAGCCGATCAAGATGACGCGGTCCAGAAATGGAATTTTGCTGTAAGTGTAACAGAAGCGCCGGATCACCGATCCTTGGAGCTTTAACGTCAAAGCGAAAGCACCATCTATGCCTCTTGAAGTGCCAAAATTGTGGACAAACAGCTGATGGACCCATTTCTCAAAACTTCTTCTTGGTCTGAGAGAAGAGACGCCATGCATTGTTCACGGGCATTTCAATTACTCTACTTTGGATACTGTAGCATCCTATCCAAGCAGCTAGTCATGTGTGGCAGGGGAACTGAGTTGGACTTAACAACAGGTTGAAAACAACGAAATCCACTTCAAAAACGGAATCCTAACCACCAAAAATATTCCAAATGTGGTTCCGCTGTCGACTCTGTGAATATTTGTGAGCAAAAGAAAGCCAGTGTCAACCATGCCGAAAAAATGCCTGAAGTTTGCCAAGGAACCCATGATCGTCTGAAAGGTTGGCGGGAACCTGAGCACAAACAGATCTTCAGTATGAAGCAATGCTGGCAGAACACGAATACAACTGTTAAGCACCCCCAACCACAAAAATGTCAAATGTTCCCAGTCATATAAACGCTACGGGGATAAACCAAGAAGGACCACACGGATCGTTTTCACATATTCCGTAGGAAGTGCGAGTCAAATGATTGTAAACGTGGTTCCCAAACCCGACTGTCTCGGGGGCTGCCGCGGTTTGGAATGTCATCACTGGGACTGTAGTTACCAATGCCAGAACACTATTTTTCCCAATCCTCATCTAGTGGAGTGCTTACCCTTAAAGTTTTGGGGTAAAAGTTTGCTGGTGCCCGTTTGGGGCAGACGAAGCACTGTGCAAACCCCGGTAATATTTCGGCACCTGAATGCCCATGCCTCCACCTTCAACCCAACCCCGGAAGCACAGACCTCGGACACGAAGCCCTGCGTTCCAAGGCCGGAGCACTCAAGCATCTTCAGTTGACTGAAACCCAAACAGAAACCTGGAAAAACCAAACTTCCCCGCATTTGTGAGTTCCGCATAATGATCCCTATGCAGTTCTCAGCGGGGATTCTTATAATTGCACTCTGGTCACCGTGTATCACTTGAGTTCTCAAAACCCTCCCCTGTTTTAATCCCAAAACCATGTCTGAGGCACTTGATTTCCTGAATCGGAAGTTCACGTCCGCTGGGGCGATACCTGGGAGCTTTTGCAATGAAGAAAAGTAACATCTAAATGTTGACATTGTTTTTCGACCTTGTGTCTTTGTAAACCTTGGAAAGCTGAGATATCTTGACTTTGAACATGGAACTGTGATTTTCAACTTCCGCGCCCCTGTTTGCTGTGGATATGTCATTTTATCATTTGTTGCCCTCTTTGTTTCCCCTCGAAAACCGGGCATATCTTGCTGAAAACATCTCACGCTTAACCTTGTCTTTTTGACCTTGTGTATTTTGGGAAGCTTTGTGTGTTTTTCTTAACCATGGAAAACGGAAATAAGGAACACCCAAGTGATGGAGCCGACCATTCTGAGTTGTTCTCAAACTATGGGCAGTCTTGGCTCCCAAACAAAATGCAGCACTCAATATCGTTGGATAAAAAAACGGGACCCCGATTTGCGGGACAGCTCATTTATGAATTGCATGAAATGTTACCAATGTGTGTCATACAGTGCATGCTCTTCATCACACCTTAACGCAACACAACCTAAGTTCATCCATTCGGCACTGTACAAGATCATTGCGAAAGGATTGTATGATGGCACATGCGACTGTTACAAAACCTGGCTATGGCCACTCGTAGCATGCCATGGTGAAACTATTTTAACTAACTCCATCCGGCCCAGTCTCTGGGAAGGGGCAGTTGTACAGCTCAAGCGAAGCTGTGCCCTATGCATCCGAGCCCTGTTTGGGTTTGTACGGGGATCGATGCCCTGGTGTCGGGCATACTTGAGCTTGCTGGAACTTTGGAACCGTCGGAGGATAACAACCCTTCAAGATTATGTTTGTGCAGCTGCATCATACACTGCAAGATCTATGCTTTTGGCTCCCCCAAAGGACTCAACATGAGGCTTCGAAAGGATGTGTACAACACAGACGAAACTTTACCAAACTATGAAAAAAACAACACCTCTTCACTTAATCAAGCAAAAGGGAAACAAAAGGGAATCCAACAACATGCAGGCTACAAGAATATCGGGCAACATGTATAGACATATATATATATGAATATACATGGCTGTTCTCAAAAAGAGTTGCCCCCTTTTCAATATAAATGCATGGCGACACCTCAAGCCCAAGATCCACATATTGAAAGGTCATGCGTTGCCTCATATCGAGATGCTGAAAGCATCTTAAACGGCGGTGTCCTTGCCGAATTCCAAAAGATCCATGTGCTGCAATGACAAATTCCTGTCCTCGAGATGCGTTTGGCGACGGCCGGAAACCAGTAGGTGACTGACGCCAACAAGTTTAGATGTTTGTATCACCTAGAAATGTGCATTTTTTGGCAATATTTTCTGGAAAAAATGCGCAAAAACCTCCAGGGCTTTAGGCGTCCAGTTGCTCTCTCCAGGGTTTTGGGCTTTAAAGCTCGCTCCAGGGTTTTGGGTGTCAGCCCGTGCTCCCTCTCAGGTTTTGGGCGTCATTGCGTGTTCCCTCCAGGGTTTTGAACATCACGGTGTGCTGCCTCCTTGGTCACGGCGTGCTCTCCAGGGCTTTTGGCGTCACGGCATGCAACTTCCAGGGTTTTGGGTCATGGTGTGTTTCTTCCGGGGGTTTGAGCGTCACTGCGTTTTGGGCATCAGGGTGCGCTCCCTCTAGGGTTTCGGGCATCAGGGTGTGCCCCCTCCAGGGTTTTGAGCGTCACGGCCTGCTCCCTCCAAAGTTATGGTTTCACTGTATGTTCATCCATGGTTCTGGGCGTCGTGCCATGATCTTTGCACGGTTTTGGGTGTCGGGGTGCGCTCCCTCCAGGGTTTTGGGTGTCACCGCGTGCCCCTTCAAGGGGTCTGGGTACACAATGTGTTCCCTCCAGGCCTCCAGGTTTTTGGCCGTCAGCGTCACAGCGTACTCCCTCCTAGTCTTTGGGTGTCCCAACGTGTTCCCTCTGGGGTTCTGTGTTCCCTCCCGAGTTTTGAGCGTCAGCTTGCTCCCTGCACGTCTTGGAGAAAACCAGAGACATAGGATCTGAGAATTACCTGTTGAATTTAAAGCATTTTGCACAAATTAATGTAGGAAATCGCGGCCCAAGATCTGCATTCCAGGCATAGTTACGTACATCATCATATCAAGTACCCATGGGTTTCCTTACCCACATCCTCTTCCACATGCGACAGACATTGGAAGTATGAAGTCAAAAACCATCAAGAAATGAATCTTTGGGGCTGCGCATTTTATATATATATAAGTGTATTCTTTGTAATGTATGTATGTATGTATGTATGTATGTATTTATGTATCTAATACACCAAACAGGGTCGCGATTCAAACAACAACCCATATAGACAACCATGGCTCCCTTACTAAATACCAGCAAGATTGAGAACAAACAATGAAGCTTGGAACCGAACTCGAACGTGTAGACCATGTCGGACTCTGCTTTCTGCGCGTTGTAGCCTGCGGCAGGTCAAGGGTACTATTTTGGATCAGCCGACGCATACATGTCTGATTTTTCTCTCAAAGGCTACCAGGTACCATGTTTGTCTAGGGGCTTGGGGGATTGTAGAATCTTCGCAAAAATTGGCGCAAGGAAATGCAGACTCTGGCCAGTTTGTGCTGTTATGGACTGCCGCTTCTTGCCCCAAACGAAAGTTCTGCGGTCCCTGCGACCATTTCAATACCGGAATTGGCCAAACAACTGGGCCTCAACAACTGGGCTGCTGTCAAAGAAGTACAGATGCATTATCTTTTATGCTGAAGAAACTTCGGCAGCTCCACTAACTTTACACAAGCAATCACTGAAATTTGGGCAGACATGGGAAGCAACATGCCCAAAAGATCAGGGCTCAAGGTTTTGAAAGTATAGATCAGGCTCTCAATTTGCCCCTGAGGTTTAACGACAAGAGCAGCCGACTTTAGCTTTGCAACCTTGGGGCAAAACACCACGCAGGGAAAATTCAGGGAAAGAAATCTCATGGAGCTTGAAACCATTCTTGAAAATTGCTCGGAAAATGGTACCCAGCTAATGTAACGGCCCGGATGGCGAGCTCTCAACAATGGAGCCCTGAGGAGCTGCAGAGTGATGCTTTCAGAACATAGTGGGGGCATAGGGGTCGCGGGGGGTCCTGCTTCAGAGGGCTTCTAAAAAAATTGGGAACACACTTCCTTTGCTCTAGGAAACTGACAGTTGTGGAATGCATCATGTTGTTAACTGTTCACGTCTCTACATTACATTATCCCATCACGACCTGCTCAATTCCATGATTTACAAACTTGCGGGCATCACCAACTAAACAGTAAATAGGAAATTCCATCAGCCCACTTGCATCACCAACTACGATTACAAATGCCCGCTAAAACTTAGTTTACCCATAAACAGGGTAATCAAGATTACATGTGCATTTCTTCAAATGCCTGCCTTGACCGTCACCAGGCCTCTTCCTCAGCACTACCACGTGTTCAAAAATCTTAACGGGTGCTTCGTAAGGAATGAAGGAACGGGTTGCCTGAACGATCAGAAAAAATAATCTACGGATGACTATAGGGATCGATTCTTCCAGGCCCTATTTAATATGGTCCCATTTACCACGAAGGACTACCAATAATTCGGCATCTCCAGCCCCATTCGCAAGGGTGGGCACTGCAGCCGAATATTAGACAAAAGGCCAGTTCTGTTAGGAGTTGGGGTAACCTGATCCTGGCTAGATTTGAGTATTATACAAAGTCGGTTTTTTCAAGTTTGTGAAGCCACTGAAAAACCGCAAGGTAGCACACTTACTTGTCTACACGGGTGCATCATTCAAGCTACGTCATAAGTTAAGACATATGCTGCCTTGCAATTGTTCATAAGCAGCTAACATGGTGTGTGCTGTGAAGTGGGGTGCCATCCTAACCATCATTGCAAAAAGGAATGTCCTCCATCCCAGTTTGTAATGCTGGTTTCGATAAACACATATATATATATATATATGTCATGCTCGTTCTGAGGGTACAAATTTCCCTTGGAAACCTGTAGCCCCTCCAAGTCAACTTGAAGCGTTTCTTCTTCAAACTCTGGCGACATCGATGTTGAGAATGACACACCAGTTTCAACTGATATTGTCAGGCAACGCATTCCCCAAGGAAACCAATTGAATCAAAGGCGGCGTTTTAAAAGCGCTGCAACTTACGCGCAAAAAGTGCAGAACGAGTTCCCACCGACCCTTCGAATCAACAAATGCAGACAAAAACATGGTAATTGGCCAAACTGGACTCTCAGCAAAAACAGTCTTAACAGGTGACCTTTGCACCGATCTATACCCAACGGCATCCACTAGCATGGTGAAGCTTGGATGCAATGTAGCCTATCTCTGGAATATTTGTGCAAATATGGCGCCCCAATGGCCCCAATGGTAGATGCGAGTCCAACAAGATTGTGCGGGTTGTTATTAAGGTTTCTTCGCTAAAATGTTGAGAGCTGCTCGAAGCCCGAACCTCAACTGCATAGCTGCAA
Source organism: Symbiodinium pilosum (assembly GCA_905231905.1). NCBI lineage: Eukaryota > Dinophyceae > Suessiales > Symbiodiniaceae > Symbiodinium > Symbiodinium pilosum. The sequence goes on from CAJNIZ010043349.1 coordinate 34,073, forward strand.
ACCTAACTGACATGGAATGCCATTGCAGTCATGGGTTACCAAAAGCTTATTGAGGTTCCTGTTAAGGTCTGTATGAAGAATCTTTTATCACACGTGGTCCAGGTTGCTTCTTGTCGCGCCGGTCGCCGTAGGCCCGGCCGTAGCGGTGCAGCCTTGCTTGCAACTTACAGCTGACTAGCCATGAATGCGGAGATGGCTTGATAAGGGATCAGATCACGATTCCTGAAAATCCGTTCTTCCATTCCTGATTGGCCACCAATACATTAAACCGACGTCAGGATATTTTTTTGCCCGCCCCGCCCCCCCACCCAAGCGGCGCCGACTTCACAAACCATCCCCAGTCTTACTTACAGCCAACGGCACCTTGCTTGAAAGAGACATTTGGGCATCTATCTCAAAATTTGATCTTCATAGTTGTGGTGCATTGGCCTGGTCAACCAGATCCTCTTGCAGCAAGAAGCCGTCTAGTCCTGCAAATGTTTCGGGGAAGCACAACCGGGCAACGTTACAAAATGTATCATGACTCGACATTAGGGACCCACGTGCTTAACACTGTACATGTCTAAATAACATGTCATGTATGAAACAGAACTTCTGGCTTCGAAGCGTGTGAATTTCAAGTTGTAAGGCCATGCTGGCCTTCTTGCTGTACAAACAGCCGTCTGTCAAATGGGGTGCCATTTGTAGGGTTGCGATTGCTTGTCATATCCGATCATGAGCTCAACCGATCATCAGCGTGAAGCCCTGACTTCTTTTCACGCATGCGAGGTGCAAAAGTTTGAGATGGTTTGAACTTTTTCGCACATCCACGAAATAATTTGAGTTTGGTAGAGGGGGCTGCGCTGCCCCACGCGCAGCAGTCAAGAAAAACTCGCCTACGGGCCCCTTCTTGCTTTGCTGACACTTCTGATTTGGAAAACTAGTGTGACTTGGACAGCGGATGCCCTAGCTTGTCGGACAGGTGCCCTACAGCAAAATGCGGTGCAGAGCTCCAACAAGCAGACACCCAGGATCTGGGAAAGGAGCTTATCTCGAGGAATGCCCGATAGAAAAAACTTTGCATGCCATCAGATTTTGCACTGTCCCGTGCCATTGGCGTTGTAAGGGGCAACTTTCATCACTAGCACCAGCATCTGCAGGACTCAACAGAAAAAACAAGCTTTCAAAACACTCCCTGGCGATGAGGCCATAATGTGCGAACTTCTCAAAATCATCCATGAACATGTACGATGGCTTCGTGAACCCTGTCTGGATTCCGATATTCTTACAGGGACTTTCACTTTGCAAACTGCTGGTGGAATTGAGTTAGGGTTGGCTTCTGCAAACTGCAACACATCCTGTCCCGGATAGCTATTTCAGCATAGCTTTCGAAGCTTGAATTGCAGGGATCGTGTGCTCACGTTTACATATCAACCACCACTTGGGGTGAGGTCCTTCGTATTTGCCCACAATGACCCCTCAACCCCAAATAACAAACAACAAAGAATGATAGATACTCCCCGCGCCGATATAGCACCACTATCTATCAGAGGATTAAGGGAAAGATTTCCGTAGCTGTGCTTCCCGCCAGGTAGGGATTATACTAGGGATCCTAAGCCCCAAAACCCTAAATCCTAAACACTAAACCCTGAACACTAAACCCTAACCACTAAACCCTGAACACTAAACCCTGAACACTAAGCCCTAAACCCTCTATGTGTGAAGGCAAGATACGACCACTCCAGGAAAGGTAGGGTCTCAACATGCCTTCAGCTTTCTGGCAGTTAGCAGGAACGAAAAGGGAAGGATGAAAGCTCCGTGTCATGGGCTCATATAGGAACATGTTGGCTACTTAGTAGGGGAGGAAGGAATAGGATAACAGATCTGTTGTAGAGGTCTTGTATATAAGGAAGTCCACTACTCCTTTTCCTGCCAACCATCTGCGAATGAGAGCCACGGTAAAACTTCGGAGCCTTAGGTATTTGGAGTTTACAACCTTGGGCTTGCACGGGTATATCTTGTAGTTGGCATAGGCCGCTGCTCAGGAATCCACCGCCGAAGGCAAATTCGTTTTCCGGCTTTTTCAGGGGGCACTTGAGGGCGTGGTGTTGTATTGGGAATCCTGACTCATGATGCGTCTTTTTTTACCGGCGTCATTGCAATCCGACATGCATACTCAAGGCCGGCATACAAGATGTGCTGGCGTGAATGCCAGCACCAACTTCCAAAGTCCAGGGTGTGTACACTGTCTGGGCTGGTATACGCGTTTGAATCTACAGATTACTTTTACGGAGTCCGTCACAGGGACCACAGAAACTGAAGACTCCATTGCATGTCTTTAAATTCTCCTGATTTCCCTTCCACGCATCCCAATATGGGGCACTTTTTAATGGAGTTTCTACACAAGGCTTCCTAATGGATATGCCATCTAAACAAAAACGAACAACTTGGTTGATGTGAATATGTATCAGCTAATGTGGCTTCCCCAAATGCTAATTCGGCTCAAGTTCCTGAAATCCCTATATAGCCTGGTACAACCCCAGACTCCATTTCATTTTCCATGTGCTTTTATCCTGCGTTTTCCACCCTAAGCCTCAAACTCCGAACCCTCAACCCTAAAACATGAATCCTAAACCCAAAACATAATTGGTAAACAGAAACCCAGGCAACTCATCTTTTGCGTTGCATCAGAGATGCTGGAATTCGTTTTGCTCTGCCGATCCTTGTGTTGAGGACACTTTATAGGTTTTTGTTGCCCTTAAGGGTTTAGGATTTGGGGTTTAGGGATTAGGCTGTGGGGGCTAGGATTTAGGGATTAGGTTTATGGCTTCCAGGAGTTTACCTGAAATTGCTTGAGGTAAATTTGTTGTGCCCGAAGGGAGGAGGAAACATCACCGTGAAAGGGAGCCCACTGTAAGGGCCTGTATGCCACAAATAACCCCTCGCCCTGACATTAAAACCCACCACCACCCCAAACGCTTGAACGTTCCAACTAAATTGTGTTACATTAACAGGAAGTTCTAAGATCAGGGAGTTGAGGGGACGCAAATTGGGGACGGAGATTGCAAGATATGTCGATCTGGGCATTTGTCATCCGACCACATTGACTTAAGAGATCAAAGCACTTCTTGCGCGGGACCCACGAGAGGGACCCACAGCTTCAAGAACCCCTGCGTGAACAAGACTGACCACATATTGAGTCCAACCGTAGGTGAGGATAACATGCTGATTCTGCAGCGAATCTTGGGCATCATCGCTGGCTTGGATGGTTTATAGTTCCCCTTAAGTAGATAGAAAATGGCTTTGGGTATAGTACAATAGGAGCCCATATACCGCATATTCTATCTACTTAAGCGGGACTATATCCCCTTTCCACCTCTCGTCAAAACGTGGCAAATGGAGGCCTCAAATGACAGAGATACGGCAAACACAGAAACGCAATGTAGTCTTGACAGGAAGGACCTTACTCGATTTGTCGCCTCCAATATTGAATTCGGCAGAATTTTCCAGGCCATAACGCCAAATAAATATCCCTATATAATCCCCCTATAATCTCTACATAATCCCCATGAAGCTCAAGTCTGGACTCTTGCCTGATCTATGTATATCTCACACTTTGTAACACCTAGAAATAGTGGCCCCAACACTGCGCCCCAATTTCCGTTCTGGTAGGACGCCTTGAAGAGCTAGAGGGCGGCGTGCTGATCAATGCATTCAGGATGAAAGAAGGAAGTTGGAGGCTCTATCTATTGAGAGTATGACAAGAAGTTCTAGGGTTTCAGTTCATGAAATAGTTTGAGAAAGTAACGTATGCCCGGATGTGTATACGTACGCTATGTTATTTAAGGTAATGGTAATTGTTGTGTGTGCCCCAAATAGGAGCCACAGTTCCTTCATGGGCTGGAGATTCCACTGGGCTATGCCCAACATAATCCCGTCAGGCCCTGCGCTACCAGTTCTCATGTCCTTGCCGGCTATCCTGAGATAGGGTGGGATACGGACAAGAATTGAATCATATTTCCACTATTGAGCAGTGCCCCAAACCCTAATCCTATTTTATTTCGGAAACAAAAATACTTGCGGTAGCTTACGTTTTCCAAGCTTTTGCTTA
>CAJNIZ010043349.1:38529-55227 GCA_905231905.1 Symbiodinium pilosum
TTTGAATAAGAAGGGTTTTGATCTCCGCACGATCGGGCTTGAGCACGCTATAAACCAAAGCACATACTCAACCTTGACCCAGCTAAGAATAAGCTTGTCTTCGCAGAGCGCCATTATGCGGGGAATGCCGCCAAGCGAGGATTTGATTGCGCAAGAGGGTTGGGAATTGTGAAGGGTTACAACCTAGTTGAGTGGGTCGAGCTGCAGCAGAACCTTGATGGACTTACATTGGTTTCTCAAGACAGGCCAGGAACAGAGACGAGGCAGCGTTCCTGTAACCCCAAGTACCTACAGCTTAAGATTCATCAGCCCATGATTAGTAGGTCTAGTATAACCCATAAAACTGTAGGTAATTGGGGCTAGAAGCTTATCAGAGCCTGTTGCCTTGGGATGAACAGGTTCGACGCTCCTTCGAGCCAGCTGATACAAGTAGAAAAGGATCACATGTTAGGGTCCTTCCCCCCACACAGTAACAGACCATAACAGGGGTCATCTTAAGGGCTATATATATATATGTTTAATATACTAATTATCCAACTGTTACGCCTTTAAGAGCTTCAACTGGAGTCATACCAGAGGCAAGGACGAGGGCAGGTTTTATGATGAGCATAATCAAATGCCGAGGCTTACGATGTGTATCAGCATCCCTGAACCCTCCTTGAGCTTTGAAACCCAAGCTCTAGATCAACCCTAGTTCAAGCCCAAGCGCGCTTCCAGTCCCTAAGCATAAGGCTGCCTATTCACTGCGAGCAAGCTTCCAAGGATGTACGAGTAACGAACACCCACGGCTCCCATGTTGGATGCAATTTTCACCTCCGCAGCTAAGGTTTTGGGGTTCAGGGGTAGCCACATCTCACGATTTAGTTGCTGCTTCTGTCAGGGATCTGATCATGTAAGGTTTCTAGGTGCTGGACTTGATTTCATAGAGCAACCACAATTTGGATACGTGACTACTTGTCGCTTGAGGGGCTTAGATTGAAGCATTTCAGTTTTGGGTTGGCAGAATTGAGTGAGGTCTTCGAGCTTGAGTATGAGATGTAGCTGCCTTCAAAGAAAGCGCTCCCATCTGAGAAAGAAAGTGCAATCGCAAACCCTGAACCCGAAACTCCTCCTAAGCCCAGGTGTCTCCCTTCAATATTAGAAACCTACACCTTGTATCTTCCAAAGGAGGAAACTACCAGTATCGACCCCTTTCTAAATACAGTAATCAGTAATCCCCATGATAAGGACCCCCCAAAGCGACCTCTCATTGTTGCAAGCCCCCACCTAGAGCTTAGAGGAATCCACAGCTGTTGGAATCCTCCAAACCCCTAACCTTCAATACCTGTGGCTCAGAATTGCTGAGCAGGAGTCGAAAAGGCACCGGCGCTGGTCAGGGTCAGGAAGCACCAATCCCATTAAACAAAAAAAACAAAAACATGGAAGGCCCAAGCATTCATGCAAGCAAAGATCGTATAACAAAGGTCCTCATGCCTGAACTTCCAGCCCCAGCAATGAACTTACTTGCCATGGTTGCGGTTCGTGAGTCGAAGGCGGTTGCGCACGAGCATTATATCATACAGCTGGTTGCCATTTTGACTGATCCTGTTCCTAGACCTTCCAACTACCCTCTATGGTGCCCTAAGCCCTAAACCTATTAGGGCCCCATGGCCCCCGATCGAGGGGACTGGGCGGGTCTTGTCTTGCAATGTCCACGATCTCCCCAAAACATGGGGGGAGTTCGAAAAAAAGAATCGCTTAGTACGGATCCCTGGTATCTCCCTACAATCCCTATATATACCCCTAGCGTCGCAAGGGGCCCCCCATCTTCAATAGCCCTAAACCCCAAAAGTAGGTAAAACAATAGCCCTAAACCCACCAAAATAGCCATAAAGGCCATTATTTTGCATACTTTTAGGGTCCAGGAAACCCTAAAGCCAATGGAACACAGGGATATGCCAAGGTGCGAGGCCCCCAGGCTTCACGAAGTAGCGCAGATTGCGGAAGAACCTTTCCCAGAGGGTCCAAGTACCCAATAATTAGGTACTTGGGTTTTGGGTAATAGTAATTATAGTACAGGTTTTGGGTAAGTATATGATTATTAGGCACTTGGACCCTTAGGGTTTTCAGTTTAAGCTAATACCTACCTGTAACCCCGATAATTACCTGGAGTTTTAGGGATTAACCTACTCATTGGGAAGTAATGACTATTAATGCGTAGGTAGTTGGGGTTACACCTGTTTTAGATTTAGTTCCTAGGGATTAGGGCTGCTTACGGGTTATGCAGCGATACAGCCATACCGGTGAGTCGGTCAAAGCCCATTGCAAAGTTTGTTTTCTGTTGGGCGCTGAGGACTTTGGGGTTCATAGCCTTGAGTCTTTTTCTCCAAGTTGTGGACGACTTGACGGACTTCCGGAGACTACATATCATATATATATATATAGAGAGGATGTACACCAACTACATTGGAACGCGTTGAGCTATACCTACCGGTACTTTATGTCGGCTGAAGCTAGCACTTAGATTACGTAACTTTCCACACTGAACCCATTTACAACTGGGAAAGATACGTGTCTGTTGAACAGTCGATGCCCAAGGAATGTTTTTTTCATTTCGGTGGACTCTGAATGTCCTTGCCGAGACAGAAGCTTGATTTATATCACCTTGCCTTCAATCTGAGCAACCCGCAAGACCCTAGAGCTAGAAATTGGCTTGCGCTTTTTAAGCACTTCAGGGGTTCACAAGTGAGTTACTTGTTTTCTGAAATGTGCGGCTCCACACACACACCAAAGACATATCATATAGATATATGTAAATACATATGTCACATATATATATATATATGTATATCGATACTTGGAGCCTTTTGATCAAGGCCTGTGGGTGTTGTTCACTCGAGTGTGGTAGGGCCCCTCTTTCTGACCGCACAAGCCTACCAATATGCCTACAAGACGTCCTGAAGACCCTGATTTTTCCAGGAATCCAGGATCGATCCAACAATTTGCAGAGCCTTTTTTTTAAAAAAAAATGTGGTATGGCCTCCCAATTCATACCCCTGCAGTCCCGTCGCGGTCTGGGATAAAGGGGTTGGGTTCCTAACCCCGGGCATCGTATGCCATGACCTGAAAAACTCATCCTTGTAATAGTGCGACTTCTATCTCAACCTCCACATGGGCCCACATCAACTCTAACATGTGCTATGCCAAGCGAACTATGAGAACCTAGAAAAACAGGGAGCCCCTGAAATCAGGTTTATGAAGGTCTGCCGCAGGACATCCTTTTTGGGGGGGAAGAAGCCTTAAAGCACTTTGGGGCCCAGTAGGGGTCTTTGCGGCTACCTGCGCATCTCAAACTTCCTTGGATCTTCAATGGGTCCATGCGGATTAAGCTTCAAAGGCTGCCTCTAAAGTACCTTTTTTGGTGGCTCCAAAACAAGGGGCCCGCATGTTGGGAGGTCAAAAGCGGCCATTTTTGGAGGAATGTAAAAACCCATGGAATGTACCTGGAGGAGTCTGCATACTCTGTAGTAGCATCGCTGCAGAATGACTCGTCATAACCATAGCATATGCATGCACAGGTGTACATGTACACAGGCCACCAAAACACTCAAACCATTCGGTGCTTACCTAAGTTCCATTCCTAGACAAGCTTCTTCAAACAGAGCCAGGACACAATCGCATCAGATTTTCGTGACGCCAGTTGACAATGGGATGGCTATCCTTGAGGGTTTAGGGTTGGTTTTTTGGGGTTTCAGACTTCAAAGGTCTGGTTGTACCTTGGAAGCTTAAAGAACCGGTCTAAGGTTGTAGGGTATACTGAAAACCCTGATACTTGTCTTATTCCCAGCCCTGTAAGCCCCCAACCCTCCACGTCCATGTCATGTCTCCATACCGCCCATAACTCAATGATCTCACTTCTGGTACTTGGAATCCTAACAAGCCAAGGTAGGGTTCAATGTCCTCCAGTAGCGCGTCTTCTTCTGCTTCTTGCAGGGGCCCGCGAAGTGCTCGGGTTTAGGATTGCATGGGGTGCAAGGCCTATGGCTTGAGGGTCTTACGTCGGGCGAAGCGCAGCGCTGCTGCACAACTTGCAGTCTCAAAAGCTGAGGGTTTTAGGTGGCAAGGTTTAAGTCTTCGGAATTTCAAATGGGGTTTCCCAAAAATTAGAGATACCTTTTTGGGGTTGCCTATGCTAAGGATTATAGCATTTTGCGGTCTATTGCGGTCCCCTTTATTTGGCAAACTAGCAAGTCAGGCTGTGCTGTTCCATCACGGTTCACCCTTGCCGGCTTCTAGATGTGTAGAACGGGTGGAAACGTCGAAGAAAAATGTCAGTCAGCAAACCATCCCCCGGCCAAGTCCTGAGACCCAAACCCTCCAAAGTGCCAAGTGCTAGGCCCGAAAACATTTGAAAAAAGGGTTTAGTGTTTAGGAGCACGAGAGATATTTGGAGATGATGGGAATGCCACTAGCCTTTCCATTTTGGTTGCTAAGATTAATATTCCTAAAGCTTAAACGCTAAACCACTTGCGCTGAGGGGCATAGAAGCCTGTGACGTGTCCCTGTCCGGGCTGCAGGTCCACCTCAATGACGAAAAGGCTTAGGGGTTAGGTTGAGTCCCTAATTTGAACCCTAGAGCCTTGGCAATATGAAAATGACACCTAAATAGCGCTACTGCCATGGATTGATTTAGACCAGTTCGTACAACACTGGCACTCACTTGAATGCTCCCCACTATGGTACCGCAATTTAGTGATCGGCTGCCTCACAGTGGGGAGTATCAGGCAAACAGGGGGATTGGGGTAAAGCCCTGAACCCAAAATGGTATGCAACACGAGTTGAAGAAGGTTGCTTCTTCCATCGTGCCTGCGAGTTGGGTTCAGGTCCCTGTTTGAAAGAAGGCAGTCAGTTTTGGGGGCACCGAAACCTGTTGAACCATCTAGCCCGCTTCTAGTTCAGAAGAAGCAAGCAAATAATCATCCGTATATGCCTCAGGATGCGAGTCTTCGAGAAGACATTACCATGGCATGTTTGAAGTTGGCTGGAAGGTAAAGGCCCTCGAATGCGAGCGGCTGGATCAGTCTTGGATATGTGCACTTAGCATTCTCGAAGACGCGCGACCCCCATTATATGACTCTCCTCAGTATGACAAGCTTCTTCGCCGGACTCCGGATTCTGGCGAAATGGGCCGAAGTGTTCACTCAGTACCTCTCCGGGTTCCTCCCTCACTACCGAGTCCTTTACCACCACCCCCGAAACATTTGCGCCCGAGATAACGGGCCCGCCCATCTAAACTACACAAGGCACCAGTCACTGACAGGAGCAAGACCCGTCGATTTTGAGAAGCCTTTGGCGTGCGCGCAAACAACCGCCCAGGTTGTGATGAGAGTCCAGCTTTAAACAATCAGGAAGCTAGTAGATTTGTGCTCATATTCCTTTCCTTAGGAAGACATCTTCTATCCAAGCCGAGAAGAAGAATGTAAAGGAAGGATTCAGTGAGTTACCCGGAGGGTCCATGTTGTATGTAAGTCAACGCATATGAAGCTTGATGCTGCCAATCCACTCTCCCAATGATACACCTCCGTAAATTATGCCACTATCATTAGCAGGGTAGGCGGTTTCACTAGGGAAGGGGATTACGCTCGGCACATCAACCGTTGGAAAAATCCTGTCCCGAAATCCAAACTCCGCCTTACATGCTTTTCCTTGACCGAGTGGGAGCAGGAGTAAGCTTACCTGGACCCCCAAAGTATGTAAAACAATGGCCCTTATGGCCATTATTCTGGGTGTAGGGCTATTATTTTACATACTTTTGGGGTTAAGGTAGGCTTCGAGCCACCAAAAAGTTGGGCGATGAACTCTGAGAGCGGCCGTTGTATGTCGTCCGCCCACGCTGGGAATGTAAAAACTTCGTGGGCTGTGTACTGCCTACATCTGATTAAGAGGATGTTCCCGTACGCGCCCTCTTAGTTGCCACATCCGAATCAGCGAAACCATGTGAGTTATAGTCTGAACTCCTAGTAAAATAACCCTTATAATATGGGCCTGTATAATCCCCTACATCACCCCTCTCTAAGGAGTTTAGACTGTAGTGCATGTGGAGCGGAACAGTTACCCAGGACTTCCGGTCTTATCCAGGGCACCAAGCGTAAAATGGGCGACCTAAATCCTAGCCACGGAACCCCAGTCTCCGTAAGAACTAAAACCCTACAAGCCCGAAATCCTAACGCTTACCCAAACCAAAAAAGCAAACGGCCAAACCCAAAATAGTCTAAACCCGAGAACAAACAAAAAACTGTAAGCTCTCAGCCGCAAAAATCCAGAACTCTACACTCCGAACCACCCAAACTCTACACTCTAAATTCTAAACCCTAAACCCTCTAAATCCCAAAGTACATGAGACCCGCAACTCCGAAACTCTCAAAACCCCGAACCGCTCAGAGCGGAGCCCACGCCGCACCAGCGTGAGGGAAGTTGTAGTATACTGCACCTTTTCTTTATTTGGTTTAGGGTCTTAGGGTTTACGTAAAGAGAAACACCGATTTGGGACCCAAAGTTGATGCTTTGGGCTGTTTGGACCCCGAGTCTGATACGTAGACCCCAATATACTACATTGATTGTTGCTTAAACCGGAGTGCGGGCAAAGGCTATAGGTCCCAGGTATAATATAAATTAGGGTATGCATATATATATATGTATAGCAAGAAAGATATAACAAGAAATGTATATATACATATATACATACATATATACATATTTATGGATTGTGTAACGCTACTTGTAAGGATCCACTCCCCCACTTTCCATTTAGCACCAGCCAGCAGCATGCGCTGTGTCTAGGAAGCCTTAAGCTCCCCAATCCGTGTTGGGATCTTTGGGATGAAGATGTTATGGTATTGGGGGCATATAGGGTTTAGGGCTATATAGGGATAATGGAAAATAAAATGGAAACTACTGTAAGGTTAGGATTACCGGTCTGGGGTTGAACGATTGGGATTACCAGGCTGGGGTTGAATGATTGGGGTTGCGGCTAGGGTGATTCCCAAATGGTGGGCCCCTTCAAGAACCCAGAAAATATTGCTAATTACATCCTGACTATTTTAGTACGAACCGAAGGAGAACTGTATAAAAACTTCTGGCATTCGAGAGAAATACTCTAGGAGGTTGTCTGCGAGTTTGCCTAGATCGGCTCTCCAAAGCCGGAACCATACATAGGGATCGGTAGCCACCATAAATATGTGTGTATATATATATATGTAAGATGTGTATATATATATAGAGAGAGTGTCATTCATTGTGTATGTGCAAATCCCCATATAGAACCTGGGGTTTAGATAGCAGTTCTTGGGATCAAGGACTGCACTTCTCTTGCATCCTTACAATATGGCGCCCCAGCAACAGTACCCCATATGTGCACACCCACCATTAGGCGAGCCCTTTTGCACTCACCAAAGCCATCACTTAAAAAGAAAAACAAACACAAACACACACACACACACACACACACACACACACACACACACACCCGCGCGCGCGCGCGCATACACACACACACAACATCACACATTTTTGCAGGTTTTGGGCACACGTAATCTGGTTGTTTGACTTCCTAACATCGCCACGCAAAACACATCCTGTGTGCTGTGTGAGTTGTTTTTTCCACTGGGGTTTTGATACCATTGAAGGACACTTACTCTGCTCAACTCAAACGGTCATCCCAAGGATCATGCCCAACAGTACCCCAGGACAGGAAGAGCCCAGGGCAAACGGTCGGCTCATGGTTATGCTTCCTAGAACTCCTTGCAGGGGTCTCTGTTATACCCTAAATGGACGTGCCTGGCCTTAACATGCCGTGGCTGGAGGGGCAGGGGTGGATGTTAAGGTTGTGAGGCAATGTTCAGGCTGCCCTGCAAAGCAGGCCTGACAGAACTCTGTATCCTAAACGTCAAAATCTCAAAGGCTAGTTGGCACAGTGACGGACATCATTGATTTCCGAGAATCCTCGAGTTCAAACATTCCAGGGATGATATCAGTCTCCATCACACACTGAATGCGCAAGTGTCTATAAGCAACATTCAAGTCCATGGTCCCATACTCTTCAGTTGCAACCCCGCGAATTGTAAAGACTGCAAAAATCCTCATTCAGCTGGTGTTGCGATTCGTCTCCGCGGGCTAATTACTGTACTCTAGTTCTCTCCAGACTCCAAATGTCATGCGCGCACCCTGGACCATGTCCATGCCCATGGTACTGATCCGTCTACCAGCGAACCACTTCCAACCCCAAACCCAAGAAGGCCCCGACCAATGGACCCCTCCATGTTCTTGAAGCGCGGATCCAGTGCGATGCGCGTGCAGTCCACCTTCGTTAAGGAATTTCGCGTGGGATCTTGCTGTGACCTATGTCCGTGGCGGGGGTCAGTTTGTACTTCAACGGCTTGCAAGGCTAGAAGAGCCCACAACCCCAAATTTTTGTTCAGTGTTCTCAGGGCTCAGTGGGCTGAGATGGTGGTGTGTTGTTTGGTGTTTTTGTTTTTTTTTGGGGGGGAGGGGGTGTTAAACTTGGCAGTGCCAAGATGAGGGTTTCATGTTGAGGTCTAGGTTTGTAGAATGCGTAGATCAAGGGTTACTGTCATCCCTGAGTGGGCGAGGGAAGGCAGCCCTGAACCCTAAATTCTAAAGCCGGACCTTATAGCCCCCCTTAAGTAGATAGAATATGGGGTGTATGGGGATCTTATTAAAATATGCCCAAAGCCATGTTCTATCTACTTAAGGGGCAGTATAACCCCCAAACCCTAAACCTCGTGGCATGATGGGCTTGGGGTAGCAAGTTGAATCGGGCCAGCATCAAGTCGGGTTTAAGGGTTTAGGTTTAGGGCGAATGGGTTCCCGGACCTCCCAAATGCTCTTAAAAATTTCCTTGATGATAAAAACCTTGATGCAGATTGTTTGAGGTCGAAGGCCATGACTGTTGGCATGAGGAAGTCAAGGTTTAGCCTAAAGTTGCCGACCAGAGGGTCTGTGGATTCTGGAGGACTGGCCTGAATGCCAGGAAATGGTTTTATGATGGCTTCTGCATCTTGTGCTGCTGCGTTGCAAGGGCAATTTCAGCGGGGACCTTCGCCTCTGTGGAGGTTATTTACATCGGGCGCAGGGTGTGTGGAACGTTATGTAGAAGCCATGTGGATCCATGCAAAGTTGTTCAGTGAAGCACCCCTGATCTTGTCTGAGCAGTATCCGTGCCACAAATCACATCCCTCCCACAAGAGCAAAGTTCCCCCGCCACATGAGCCCTGGACTATTGTGCTTCTAGAGTAGATAGAATATGGATCTCAGATTTTTCTACCTAAAGGGGACAATAGTGTTACAGTATATTCCTTCAACCCTGACCCCCTTATACATTCTTCTACGCGTCCCCCCTGCAACCTAGCTTATGTCACATCAGAAAAGTCAAGTCACTTTCTGAAGATGAGCCCTCCCTCTGGGTCTAAATGAGCCATTGTCTAAACTCCTAGTATCCCCCTTAATAAGCCCTATAGTAGTCCCCTATATAATCCCCTATATAACCCCCTTTAAGGAGTTTAGACTACAGCTCAAATAGCCCCAAGTAGGTACTATTTCATGGACTTTAGGGCTCAAAGCAAGTATGGCTTAGGTGGACCCCCCCACCCAGTAATAGTGACTATTATGGATAAAAAGGAATATATTAGGGTCCTCTTATATTCCTATTATACCACTATTACAGGGTGGGGGGTATGGCTTCTGTACTTGGTTGCATTGCGCCTTGGTTGGGGCAACCTCATGCAGCCCCATCGTCTTTAAGGCAAGTGCAAGGACATCAAAAAAAAACGGGATCATGTCTTGGTGGCCAATGGGTCAATGAAGAAACGCCCTTCCCGCCAGTCTACGTGCCGAATCTTCGGCGTTCAGGGAAGAATCATACTCTTGCGCTTCTACCTGCTTAAGCAAGCTCCTAAACTGCAACACCCTCATCAAGGGGGATGCAAAAGCCTTGCGATTCCCACATTCCATAAATAAGCATCTACACGAGTGGAATCTAGAAAATTTCCTCGCCTTACTACATCCCCCCACCAGCTTGTTCCTAACAACCGTATTAAACCCTCATTCACTGTGTTGCTGCATAAGCGCATAACGGTATGTTTTTATAGAGGTGGTGCTGTGTCGTGGGGCAGGGAGTGGTCAACAGGCGACATGTGAGAAGCCAGAGCATGTCGCAAGTCGCAGCACGGGCGTGAGTGTGGGTTCAGACTCGCTGGGTGCTGAATCACACACCTTCAATGGCACACGCTTTTCAACTAGATTATAATAATATAGTAGCTTTCATCTTTTTTCCATTATCCCTATATAACCCCATTAGAACCCTAATTATAACCCTAATATAACCCTAAGATACTATAGTAGACGCCTTATTCAGCTTCATCCTGAAGCCCTTGCATCCCAAAGCTTCGAATTCTTAACCCCCAATGAGTAGCTTTTTTGGTTGTTGAACCTAGTAAGATTATCCTCCTTATATAAAATACTATACCCCAAAAGGAGGATAGAATCTTACTCTATATTGGGTACCATAGTACCTCCAAATAAAGTACTACTCAAAACCCTAAACCCTAAACCCTAAACCGTGTTATTACTCCAATGGGCTGAAGCCCGAAACGGAACACGTCTAGCCTCGTGGTAGACATCGGCAAGATGTTCATCCAGGAGTTGGATGGTGTCATCAATCCTGGGTCATATACTTCTATAGTATATTCGGGTTATATTAAGGTTATATTGGGTATATATTGGGATACTGGAAAAGATAATGGAAGCTACTCTATTATAATCTAATAGTAGGTGTACTTTAGAAAATGCATTCGTGGGCTGAGGTTTACTCACATGAGCACGGAAGGACCGTATGAGACCTTCCACGACTGTTGTGCCAAAATTGTGTTATCTGGGGGGTTTAAGGTTTAGGATTTAGGGTTTGAATCTGGGGTTCCACGTTCAAATTTGTAGGAAGGCAGGTAGCTTAGGGCTGGAGCTCTTGGGGCCGAAGTATATGGGTGGCTGTCGAAATTATAGTCCCTTTTTGGTTCAACATTTTAATACGGCACTTATTATTTAGGGTACCCAAGAGGGACCATAATTTTAACAACCAGCCCTATGAGAGATAAGCGAGAGGAGGAACCTTGACCTCTTTGCGGATGCGGCTTCAGGCTTTCGAGCTTGGGATTGAAGCTTCAGACTTTGTGCTTCTGTGGTCGGTTATATAATCCCTACATAAACCCTATACGATCCCTATATAGCCCCCATATAACTCGTAATCCTTTCCTCCTAATTATGCTTGAATGAAAAAGCAGTTGAAATCCATTAAAGACTGACTGAGGATCCGAGCCGTGATTAACTGTAGTCCTAGCCCTTTTAGAAGTAGTCTTCTGGGCAGATTTCAGAGTTTGGAATTCTGGGGAACCCATATCTTATATTGGGGAGGGGATTGATATCAGGGGCAAGGGTTAAGAAGGATTTCCCAGGTTCAGAGTTCAGGGCATTATCCTTGAGCTGTGCATGGTTGCAAGTGTCCGGCCAAGGTGTATGACGCGTCAACCCGACACGGCAAATCTGGCACGAAATCCCACTACGGATGGAGGAAATCTTGCACCCCTGCGATCCCCAAAACACAGTGCTTCGCACATATGGATAGAGGGTGGTGCAGGATGTCCTCCATCCGCAGTAGATCCTACTATCTAAACCTTCAAGATTTGGTCGCCAAAGGCTATGCAGTGTGGACATTCCCTCAAGCAACTGCGCAGGATTTCGTCAGGTCAGGTGCAAGAATAGCGGTTTGGGATTCAGGGTTGTAAGCCCTGGTGTTCAGCTACACTTGCCTACGTCGTACAAAATGAGCCAACATGAGCGCTGGGAGATTCTACTGTTCGTTGGCCCACAGTGGCAGAGAAGCAAGAGCTTCAAACTCGCACCCGCCAACATCCTGGCGAGCCAAGTTTGTAAAAAAAAGCCCTGTAGCTTCCTGGGACTATGGGCCCTACTCTCAACTTTAACAGGCCACCTCAAATAAAGATTGTTAGGGATACAAAATCTTTAGCAAGGCCCTGCTTTACGAGTCTCTTGAGAATGTTGCAGTTGAAGCCTAGAACAAAGATTCTGCAGATTTCGCTGTTTGGGGTGGTCCTATACGGGCGGCTCCAATCTTGCAAAAATCGAACTTCGGGTCTAGGACGTCAGATCTTCTTTTTCCCCACGTTCCTGCTGACATCCGGCCTTCTTCTGCACATCCGGCCATACAGCTATGCGCAATGGCCAAGTAAGCTTAAGACACACAATGCCTAGGCTAAGGGCTTAAGATACCTTCAGAACGTAACACGGGAGATAGAAGGGCCGCAATGACTCGCCATCAAGATCAAAGGGCAAGCTAATTACTATCCGAGCTATTTCCTTGCTGTCACAGCAACCCTGACCTGTCATCCAGGTCCGAGGAGAAGTGCCCTGAAGCGAGTAATCGAATTAGATTTATGCACGTCTAGCCAGGCTGCTAATAGGCTCTTCCTGGACATGCATTCTTATTCCTTGAGGTTCGCCTTCTGCATAGGGCCTTCTCGAAATTAGTTGCGGAAACTAGGATTCTGGAAGCTAAGTGAGTACAAGGGAGAATCAGCCCCTGGTGGAAATACGCGCTGCGAGCGCCACCCTGAATCCAAGCGTTTGGTGTCTACTGTTAGTTAAGTTAAGCATAATTGGGATTAATTAAGCGGCAACCAACAGTCGGCAGGATGGGGTGCGGGGGGATACCTAGGAGAACCCTTGAGTTTGGGGTTGAAGAAACTTCCATGCTACGCTGCAAACCCTCAACCTCAGCCCTGAATCCTAGGCCCTAATCCTGCTCGAGGTCTACATGGCATATGCGCACGAGCTAGCTGAGGCACTCAGCTCATTGGTCAAAAATGGCTCAAGTGAGCTCCCAGCACTAAGTACACCTACATTGCAGTTTTCTGTACTCTCCGTCCCACTGTCTTGTGTGGTTCTGTTTCAGAAGCAGCCTGGGTGCGGCCGCTTTTCAGCAAGCACCGGAGGTGTGACGACTATGGATCACACCACCAAGGCCCCATCTTGCAACTCCTTGATGATGGCCATGGCGGCACCCTCACCAGTTTGGATTGCACCATTCCTCGCAAAGCGCATCAAGCTCTACCATAATGACCACTTGTCTGAGTCCATATTCTGTATAACTCCTCTCTGTTTTGCGAAACCCGCACCTCCGGCATTAAAACCTTAAGCATACCAGTGGCGCCTTAGCGCTGAGCCCTCCTGTAAACCCACAGATGTCAAACAAAACGAGACCCTGCAATCCAACTTAACTGCTGTAGTGCTGCCGGCTTTCACGAGTAAATGGAGACTTGTGACTGGGACCGCACAATAAACCAACAGCACGAAACTTTGAAACATAAATTGCCTACGCTCCCACAACCCAAAGGTTCATGTACCTTAAAGGATCTACGTAGATACTAGATTTCTTGTTTCGTTGAGGAGGCTACCCCAGTACGATTTTTACACATAATCCCATCACACCCTTGCATGATCCCTATAAGCCCTGCATGATGTAACTATATATTCCCACACTTACCCATATACAAGAAAACCCTGACCTTAAACCAAACCCTAAACCCCAGAATCCCAGAACCCAGAACCCCAAACCCTAAACCCCCAAACTCAACCGCCCCCTAGCAAGATCGGGTCTCATGTAGCCGAGATTGGTCAAGCTATAGTCACCACCAGCAATCCACAGCCCCTCTGGGCCAAGACTCCTGGCGGTTGGGATAAGGGTTTACAAGGTTCAAGGATTAGGGCTTAGGGATTATCAGGATAGGGCCTATAGGGTTTAGGGTTTATGGGTTTAGGGTTCAGGGATTAGGGTTAGGGTTCAGAGATTATGATTCAGAATTTGGGCTTTAGAAATCCAATCAGGGGTTAGGGATCACATGGCTTCAGGGCTTTAGATTTGTTTAGGGTTCAGGGAAGGTGTGTAGGGGGCGGGTGGGGTTTGGGCCTTACACCTTTGGGCTTAGGGCCCTCGGCTTACGTCACTCTTCCGGAAAGAGAGGGTTGACTTTTTCGTTTGCCGGCGCTTCAATGGGACTGTGCCAATGCTTGGTACTTGGCAGGTTAGGGGGACCTAGCATTTTTGTACTTATATAGACTTGTATATGGCCCCTGTAAGCCTTCTAATAACCACAGTTATTTCGGTTATTCATCTTTAAAATCATTAAGTCACCCCAATGGCCCTCCAAGTCGGGACTTGTTCAGGACTTGCGCTGTTGCTGGAGGCAACCTCACTGGAAGTCTGGCCGTGTAGACTTTCTTCCACAAACAATATTTCCAAAGACGGGCAAAACTGCCGGGTGCGTGCCCTTGTAAACGAGAAGACCTGATAAGATCCCATGCGTCTAACAAAAAATCGAAGCCCGCAAATCCACGAACATCAGACGGTCAGCCCTAAAAACAAATCAAGCTATTGCGTTATGCAGCAGCTGAGGAAGTGCTGGCAACTTTGTTGTTCGGTGTTGTGCTTCCTTAAGCAAGGATAAAATAACAACTATAATTATGAAAAAGAACGTGTCCCGCTACAACAGGTCGAAACTCTAAAGCCCTCCAGCCTTTTAGTCCTCAACCCTCAACCAGTTCGTCCAAAACCACCAGCAGTTTGCTTCATGCTAGCTATGGCTTATAAGTAACTTATAAGTCCCCAACCCTCAACCTGTTCATCCAAAACCACAGGCAGTTTGTTTCATGCTAGCTATGGCTTATAAGCTTCAAGGAGTTCTAGGACTTAGCAGCTCAAGGTCTACCGATTTTGCAGACCCCGCCTGCGCTTATAGAGGCGATGTACCTCCGGCCAAAAGCTGGAAAGCACCCCCGGCGGGAAGTAGACGTTGTAAGCGCCGCGGGCAAACCTCAACGGTCACAATCGGGGTGGCAATCAGAATTATACTGTGAAGCATCGCCCAACCTTTTTGTAGTCACTATAGACATATAGCAGATGCAGCAACAGAAAGAAGTGTCATAAAGCCGTACCAATACAATCACGAGTCCACACGGTAGTGACACCAGCCATTATACTGTGCAGGTAGTGTGAGGGCGTGGACGGTGGCGTTGTTGACAGGATAGACTGACGTGATTCTTGGGAGCTTTGAGGCATTATTGTGGGGATCCGTTCTGTCATTTCCACCCGGTAGCTCTTGAGTGAAAGAAGCGGTGGTGTCGGTGGTGGCTGCACCAGAAATATTACATCACCGCCCGAACAAATGATCGTAAGCCGTGAACCCGGAACAGCGAGACCTGCAATCCCTCATCCTGGCGTAGTCAAATAGAAAAGTCAGAGTCAAACAATTACATGGATCTTTGCACATCATGCCCCTCCTGAATTGAGGAGTTGCAATATTTCTCTGGACCCAAAACCGGGACCGACGTCATGAAACCGGAATCTCAAATTCCAATGCCCCCCGAGGCGTGGGAACCCACCTGAAAACTTCCAAGTTGTGAACGCACATGGGCCACGCTTCTCCACAGAATGTCTTGGGAACGAGGATGAAAATTCGTACTCAAGCCCTATAAACCCGCAGCCGCGGACTACTGGGTTTTAGACCGATGCTTATCCGTTCAAGGCACTCGTCATCCGCCCAATCCTTTGTCTGGATTTCGACCAACTTCTCCCCTGAAGGCGCTCCTCAAGGTTATCCATAGCTCAGTTTAGAGTTTGGGGCAGAGGTTAACGCTTGGGGTTTAGGGTTTGCGTATCCAGAACACTTTGGGTTCAGGCCTACGGTTTTGTGGTCATGTACGGTTCTGGATTCAAGTCATGGGGCCTGCGGCTTGGTTTGAGGTATGGGGTTTGAGGTTTCCGGTGTACATACCGTTATGTACCATGGATGAGAAAGCCCTTGTGCGCTTTCCTAAACCCTAAACCCTAAACACACTGTTGGCAACGCTCACTTGGCCCTGGAGCTTCAAGCTGCCGCCGAAGCAAAGCTGTCAACCAGGCCCCAGCAGTTTCCAAATTATATATTGGGGTAATATTGGGATACTGGAAAGGAAAATGGAAACTACTGGGATCATAGGGTTTATATTGGGGTTCTATAGGAATTATAGGGTATATATAATTCATTTTGAGGCCACTTTCCATAGGGCCAAGGGTCAAGGCCGTGCTTTGGGTTCTGGATGGAATCCCAGTTTCTCAAGGTGAAGAAGTGACTGGGAATTGTGTGCAACTGCTGCAAGCAGCCGTTTTGGGGTCACTTGAGAAGACAAGCTTCAGGATACATCTGTACCCGTGCGCTTGATATTCGGGAAAGTGACCCTGGGATAACATTCCAACAGCTACATCATTTTAGGCACGTCAGACAACTCATGTGCAGCCGGACCCTGCAGCCCTACCCATGCTACCATGAAAAATCTGAAGTGAGAATCTCTCCCAGGATGAGGCTAGGGGGCCCTTCTACAGGAGGCGTAAGTGTCTCCTCCTCAAACGCTGTGGAACCTGCGGTGGCTGATAAGGACCAGGATATCCAGGATATGCACTACATTACTTTCAGCTACCTCTGATGAGGGCTGGGGTCTTTACAACACATCACGTAAATCTGGCAGTTCCACGAAAATGTGTAAATCTATACATACGTATAGCTGCATGCAGGTATGCAGGTATGCATGTATGCA
>CAJNIZ010043349.1:55234-65645 GCA_905231905.1 Symbiodinium pilosum
ATGTATGCATGTGTGCATGTATGTATGCATGTATGCATGCATGCATGCATGCATGCATGCATGCATGCATGTATGTATGTATGTATGTGTGTATGTGTGTATGTATGTATCTGTGTATGTATGTATCTGTGTATGTATGTATGTATGTACGTACACACAAACACCTGAAAAAAGCCACTCCTAAGTCCAACTCAAACCTTCAACCCCAATTTCAAGATCCCAGTCGCCCAGTGCTTCTGCTAGGATGTTCTGCATGGCCGCTCGCTGCTCGGAAGCTGTGAGCTTCTGGAATGCCTGAATGCTTAGTATCCCCTTAATCACCCCTATACAAGTCGTCCATGTAATCCCCCTTAAGGAGTTTAGACTACAGCTCGTAAATGATGGAAGAGTGCCTCACGTAAAGTGGTACAACAAACGGGATGAGGATGCGATCTTACTCCACGTTGGGGTATAGCGTCCGCATCTTACCCATACGAGACAAGACAGGAGTTAGATGTATGGCCTTTGCAAGAGGATGCACCCGTGCGTACACGTCCCAATATTTCACATACCCGAGCCCAATAGGCTGCTTAAAAAGAATGCTACCCTTTTAATCCGACAGCGACTACACAAACTACCAGAATGTGTCACCTAAACCCCAACCCTATACCCCTGAACACATGGGTAGTTCCCGAAATTGTGTGCCAATTTTGGCTCCCCTAAAATATCGGGTGCCATGACGTAATCTATAACCAACAAAAGGGGTCCATAATTTTGAGAACGACCCACATAAGCCCTATATAACCCCATAGAACCCTGTATAACCCTATTGCAAACATGATTATAAACCCTATTTGACCCTATTACATGACATTTTGGTGCTGACCAAGTTACGCGGTTTTGTGCCCCTTCAGTGAAGCAGGTTAGGACCTCGAGGATTCATTCTGCTTCGCTGAGGGTGTATATAGGCGGTAGGGTGTAAGGTGTATGTTTCAGACTTTTCTTGGTTTGGGGTTTACGGTGTAGGGGTTGAAGGTTTAGGATCTAGGGTTTACGGCTCAAGTTCCAGAAGCAGGCTGTTGCAAAGATGCCGGATAGAATATATAATGATGGATTGTCAACACCCATGCTTTTCATGTGGGTCTCCTGTCTAGAAAAGGCCACCTATGTAAGGATACCCAGGCATCTTGAACTTGCAGGCTTAATAGCCACCAGTTGGAAGAATTATGCAGCAAAGCCGCAAAGCCCTTAGGGCCATGCACGCCTGCACCCTTCAGAAAGAAGCGGTACGCGTATTCAAGGCTTGGATGCGAAGATGCAAGTTGTTATTACCGTACCGTTTTGGGGATCCCTATGATAAGGACTATAGTATTTTAGGGTCTATACTGGAGTCCCTTTATTTTGGAAATCTACCATTTCAGATTTTCCATAACTATGGGTTTGGGGTTTAGGGTTTGGATCCGGTTAGCCAGGTCGAGACGGGGTGTCGCGTCGGGGTTGGGAGCGACGATCCTCGCGCCCCGTATCTGAATTTCAGAAGAGCCTGAAAAGTGTGTGGCTCACATTGCTGATTTTGCAAAGTTATGTCCACGCGCAAACATACGGAAAGGAAAGCCTACACCCTGGTTGGGTTCTGTCAAATCCCAATCACGGACTCCAAGCCCTATCTACAACGAAATCGCCCATTTTTCTCGCAGTACAATACTTTCTGCAAGTGCAGGTTGGCGTTCGAGCCTTGAGCTTCCTGTTCCTTATCGTTGTACAGTGAATCAGACAATTAGACAGCGCTCTACAGGAGTTCCACCGACGGGCTCTAAACAGGAACTGCGTGTGATCGAATCACATTAGCAAAAATTACCTCAATCTATATCCTATATGACCCCAATGTACTATAGTAGTTAGAACACCTATAACCCCTGTAGTTTCCATTTTTTCCAGTATCCCCATTGCCAATGACAAGCCAGTTGCTAAACAAGGAGCCCTCAAAGCGTGGCCGCGGAAGCCGCAACATGTACACAGGGAGTCCAAAAGAAGGCCTGCATAATGCATAACGCTTTCCAAGTACTTCACTACTATGTACTTGTCCGAAACCTGTAAACCCTAAAACCTGAACCCTATAACCACTATAGCACCCAGATTTCTAGTCTGTGATGGTACTTGGGCCCTCTGTGTTGGCTTCAAAGCTACCATGCGCTGTGGACGCGGTAAGCGTCAACCCCATGCACTGAGGGCCCCGCCCCGCGAGCCCATGAATAGGGCGAGTTATCAAAACCTGGTGCACCCTTTTCTGCTTAGCAGGGAAGGAAAGAATTGGCATGAAACTTAAACTACTCTGTTATTAGGGGCCATAGAGGGAATACTATAGGGTTCCTGTCCTTCATTCCGTGCTAACCAGGGGACATGTTGTGTTACTGGAATGAGGCAGGGATTGCAGGAATCGAGATTGAACATGCGGGTCTTCCGATGGGAGGCTTGGGGCTTCGAAAACCCTCTTATTCGACAAGAGGCTCGGAGTTAAGGATTAACTTCTGGTTCAGAGTAATGAAAACTAAGGGACAAGAGACTTCCGATTGACTATACAGGTCTTCAGATGCCGTGGGAAGGTAGGGTGAGGGGTGGGCTCAATGAACGCTTTCTGGAATGGCAGGTGTTCTGCGAATGGCAGGTGTTCTGCTTTAAAATGATTAGGGGAATTAGGAAGCCTTCAAACAGATTCTATATATTCTGGTAGGCAGTCTTAAGGGTCCAAACAAAACTGCCTAAGGCTAAAGGCTTGTCGGGGTCCTACAGGGAAGCCCAACATTCTCAAGTGACAGATGAAAAGGCCAAAGTACAAACCGGGAAAATGATCCCTATATAGTATATTTCCTATTTCCATACTAACTCCCAGTGAGATGACCCACTCATGCTGCGACTTTTGGGTATAAGCGGCAACGCCAAACTTTCTCCAAAGCTTGCCGTCGTTTGATCCAGATCTGTGTCTATACGGCTGTGCAGCCTCCCTCCTTCCACTCATGACACCCTAACGCCCCAGGGAAATTCCTAAACCCTAATCCCTAAACCCAAAACTCAAAACCCTATTTCCAAAAACACAGGCTTGCAGTTGACAATCTGACCTGCTTCCTGGGCCTGTACCTGAAACCCTGAACTCTTTGCCCTAATACCCCAGCTCTGAACCCTGAGCCTGCCAAGCGACGTAAAGGAAAACCCTCTAACAGCACATAACCCTATATAATCCCAGTCTCGATTTCATTTTCCATTTTCTTATCCATTTGAGGGATTATATTACTGTACCCCAGATAACAGCAAGATTTGAAATTAAAAGCTCGGTTATGGGGCAACAGTGGAAAGATGCTCGAATGCCACACACAATCTCAAACGAACGGCATGTGTGCACGTAGTTCTCCGGCGCGGACGTGTTGAGGAAGATGATTTTGCCAAGAAATCCTAGGCAAGAGCATTGCTTGATTGGTTCTTACAAGCCAGCATCTGATGCATTAGCCTGGCACGTGAAATCTAAACATGGGTGGTTGTCAAAATTATGGTCCCTTTTTGGGTACCCTAAATATCAGGTGCCGTATTGTAAAAGGAATCCAAAAAAGGACCATAATTTTGACAACCACCCACATGTTTAACTCGTGAAATCTAGACAGTGCATACGTGGCATGGGGGCTGGACAAAGTCTTTAACAACAAGAGCCTGTTAAACGTATGCCATGTACGGAAATAATATAGGATACCAGAAGCTTCGACTTACAGCCAACCCTACCGGAGAATTCGTCCTTTCGACTTTGGTAACTTGGCATGTGGAAAATTGTTTGGAGGACGCGATTGTCGGGTAGGGGTGCCGAGAATTCAACTAGCCCCACAATCCTCCGTGCGACTGCATGGATGAACTGTGGCTACAAATCTCGAAAGTTGCAGCAAACTTTGAAAGCTTGCGATGTGTATCAAGGTCCGAAGGTTCATGTATATCCCACCTGAAATCAGACAAGCACCAAAAGGACCTCTGCCCTTGTAGAAGCCCCTATATGAGCTATAATCTAAACTCCTAGTATCCCCCTTAATAACCCCTATAGTAGTCCACCTATATACTCCCACTTTAAGGAGTTTAGATTATAGCTCATATACTGCCTTGAAGAATCTAGTCTTGGTCTGCCGAGGTTCCGTGTTCTCGCCACCATGGTCTCTCGTAGACCATCGAGTACCTTTCAAGCTTGAGGGTTTAAAGTGGTAGTCTAGTGACAAGGTTGAGAGTTTAGGCTTTGAGGTTCAAGGGTGTCATTTAAGGCTACAGGGTTTGAAGGAGGGTTTAAGTGGTCCAAGTCAAAGTAGGTTTTGTAGGTTTGGTATCATTGGTGTTGCGCAACTCCCGGATGGCTGTGCTCTGTCAAAGGCTGAGGTCTTCAATAACAAGCAAAAGGAAAGCTAGATAACATATCACCGTCCAGAGGCATATGTAGGAACCCACCCCCCTGAAAACTCCTCAACCCCAACCAAGGGACAGCTGACCACCGCTTCCAAATGAGGAACCACTACGTAGGCTGAACAGGCCTGGTTGAGGAGATGTGTTGTCCCGCCTTTAGCCGCTAAACCCTGAACCCTAGGCCCTAGACCCTGAACTCCAAATCCTGCAACTCTGAACTGAACAACCTGGTTGCTTCATGCTCGTTCCCAACGGCATCCGCCTGAGCTACCCAGCTTAGTTAGGCTTAAGCTGGGACGAGGTTAGGCAGCTCGTGGGGGGTACTGGGACAGGGGATGTGGAAGGTGAACGACATAAGCTGTACAGTAGCTGGCATAGCGAGAGGTAGTAATGATCGTTATCACTATGATGGACATCATTCCTGGTCTTGCTAGGGTTGCTATTTGTATGGCTTTCTTCGCTGACAAAACCCACCACCACAAATTCCAACACCCTTAACCATACCGGCCCTCACGGTTTAGGGCTGCATACCTGTCGCAACCCTTGCCAAGAAAGGATCCCTTACATAATCCTTTCTTCGCCAGTCAGTACGCTTAGGGTTCATAACGTCTACCACTATGGGCTATTAGACCCCAAAATTCCCTATTAGGACCCTATTAAGGGTACATTAAGGTACCCTTAAGGTCTAATAGCCCCTATTGGTAGGGCAGCTTCTTGTTGGGCATGCTTCACCGATCTCTGGGGAGACTCTGGAGTGCATGGTGCGCATAGCCTGGGATCATTGCCCAAGTCAGCCAAAAGCACATGATTTGTATTACTTGGGGGAAATCTAAGGGCCCCAGGCACATATATATATATATATGGCTGTGAATCAAAACCCCCGTTTTGTCGCGGGCCCCCCCACCCCCTGTTACAAACCCCTTTGTCGCGGCCTGTTGTTACATACCTTGGTCGCGAATGCTTGGTGCAGGTATGCCCTACAAAAGAACCTTGTCGCAAACGTGCTTGTCGCAAGCCAGGAGATTCTGTTAGAAACCTATGTCGCGGATTGGCCGCCGAAGCCTGTTACAAACCCAATGTTTTTGATTCATAGCCATATATGTATATATACAGGTATATGTGGGGGTTACAAACGCTATTATGGGGGTCCCCCTGAAAGGTTTTACACGGTTATCTTGAGAAGCTCTCATTTACATTCACGTTTTGGGGTTAAGGGCTTTGAGTTGAAGCCCAGGAAACTTGTACGTCCCTCTTAATGCGTCGGGACTCAAACCCCAAATTGAGATTTAAGGGAACCGGGGACAAATAACATGCACCAGCCTTACCGCACACGCTGAAAAAAAAGGCTGTATGCCGTCCAAACCAGCTAGTCCCCATCCCTACAAAGCCCCCCATGTAACCCAAACCCTAGACCCTATGTATCCTTGATAAAACAGCAGCCGGGCTTCTCAAACAGCTGGTTCATTCCACCCTCCAGTGGCGGTTGGAAGTCAATAGCAGCTATGAGACCTCATGCGATTTTGACAGCTGAGGGTTTAGTCAACGTTATGCCTTTTCGGGCTTCAGGCTGGCGCCCACGTCAACTTTATGCCTTTTCAGGCTTCAGGCTGGCACCCACTCTTCAGATGGCATCTACACTTTTGACTCGTGCCCTCTTTCGGAAGGTGTCAGGGGGCATGAGGAAGGGTCCTCAAAGGTAACCAACGCCCGAAAAAGCATACGTCCCAAGCCGGTTTGGGCAGTTCCAAGGCTTGGGAACCCTGAACCCTACACCCAAAACCCTTACTTATCCTCCCTCAACCCCAAACCCTTAACCCTGGAGGCTTGGGAGGGGAACCCTAAACCCTAATGCGCCCTCAACCCTAAACCCTACAAGAGGCCCTGCAAGATTTTGGGAGGCCCCAAGGACCCCGCAACCCTAGCCTCAATATGGTCCCCCTTAAGTAGATAGAACATGGCTTTGGGTATATCATAGGGTTTAGGGTTTCGGGTTTAACCCCTGAAAGGTCCCTGGAAAGGCCCTGAAACCCAAGTAATTTCTGAACTCATCTGCATGCCGGGTCAGTGTTTAGGGGCTAGGATTTCACCGCTAAGCGCCTACAGGATCTCAGGGTTTACAGTTTAGGGCTAGGGTCTATAGTTTCGATGTTAAGGTTTTTTTCGAGTTTAGGGGTAGAGTCTGGCTTATGGCTTCTGACTTAGGACTTAGGCACAAATGGAAAAGAATATGGAGACTCTATGGGGCTTCGTACGTTTCATTGCCAAGATTATGCTGTCAGTTTTAGGTCAAGGTCGCAGTTTACGACTGTGGCCCTTCTCTATTTCAGCAGGTTTGGGAGGTGGTTTTCGGAATGCACAGCAGGAACGCAAAGTCTTGACTGTCATGCAGCTCGCAAAAAGCGCATGTGCTACTTCTGATGGTCTACACAAGCCATCCTGGATCTAAAGGCTTTGTACGCTATGCTTCCCTGTGCAACTTACTCTTTGCAGGATCCCAGGGACCCCTAATGGGAGCTCCCCAAACCGTGACCTTAAAGATCCCACACGTTCACAGGATATGATGATATGAATATTCAAATGGGGGTGGGGGCTCTGGAAATGGCGAGGCCCCTTCAGAAACCTCATTAGGGCTATGTCATTCCCCCCATACAGCAACAATCACCACAAGAGGTAATAGCAGTTATGATTTATAATAGCCCCCGGCAAAACTCCCTCTTAAGAAAAGATATTGTCAGGGGTAGTGACTCAAGTTCCCGCAGGATGCCATAGAGATGATTGTCAAAAAGCGAAGTCTAAGTCGCAGTTTAGGGTTTCAGGTTTAAGATAGGCTCCAAACAAGAACCCGACAACATGGCTGCATTGACCAAGGACCACGAAATTTGACACGAAGAAGGGTTGCCGGTTCAGGGTGAGGCGCACGTTCATTGTATAGAGCTCCAACAATAGGACACCCTGCGTTCAGAATCCCCGCCATAAGGATTTGCAAAACAAAATTCAGGTCCCTGTACATCCCCCACCCAGAACAAGAGGATCTTTAGCACAAATCCGCCCAAAAAGAAACACCAATGCGGAAAAATCCCTTTCTTGCTCCGGATTGATTTTCAATTCTTCTTGAATGCTTTCTCGGCACTTGGCACGATCCCAGCGAGGATCACATGCTGTGCAACGACCTGGATGTCCCAACTTCATAGGGGAGGTTCTATGACCCCTAGAATCCCTGTAGTTTCCATTTTCTTGTCCATTATCCCTATATAATCCCATTATACTATGTAGTAGTCTGCATTTTATTTTCCATTATCCCCACACTACCCCAATATACTATAGCTTTTGGGGACCCCTGTTCAGGAACCAGGACTTTGGGGAAACTCCCAACTTACTCACGCCAAGAGAGAAAACTTAAAGGCTTCGTAAGGACGTCTCGGGCAACTTTGCGGTAATCCACAAGGATCTCCTAAACCCTAAACCCTAAACCCTAAACCGCTAGAACTCCTAGGGAGTCAGCATCAGGAAGCACGACTCCTCTCAAGAGAGTACGCCCATGACGAAGGGCTTAATGAGACCAAGCGAGGCTACCCCGGCAATAGTTACACTCCCCCAAACTAACATGGAAACCCATATAGCCCCATTTTAGAGGGTATGTCTTTGTAGGGCCCCTTTTGGGTTTCCATGTTGGTTTCCAGGAGTGTAAGGTTGGGATGACCCTGAGCCCTGACAGCCTTAGACTTAGTCAGACTCAACTTGAGAGAGCCTATGAAGTTTAGGGTTGAGGGCTCTACCCAACAGGGCCCATGTAGGTATATGATACATACTTGAGGCTCCAGTGGATTCTGATATCATTACTTGAGGAACCCTAAACCATAACCCCTAAATCAGAGTGTTCACATCAAGCCACCGCACCCTTGGAGCTGTGGACGTCAAAGCGCGCATCCTTTCGACGGTGGATAGCCTCACCCAAATGTGGAGGCTCTTAAAAAACAAGTTTACTTGGTACATAGCCCTAGCGATCCAAACAGCCCGAGGTAGGTACTGTTTGCAGAATTTAGGGCCAGATAGGACCTATAGACTTGGATCCACGGGGAAATTGCTTCTGTTCACTGCTGGGATATTCAACCACTTACCTAGCAAGGAAAGAAGGAATGGATCCTGATAGTGTCTTAGTAATCGCCATTCTCCTTGACATTCCCTCATTCCGGGCCAACCAGAGGTAAGTTATGCAACCCCTGTGTAAGACGCAGTTTCCATATCATTTTCCATTGTCCTTTCCATTTGATTTTCTGCTCCTGGCAAGGGGGAAGAAAACCAAAAATCGTTTCCCTAGATTGGATGATCCCAGCACTGAGCCCAAGATACGGCATCTCGTCTTACAGGGCTGCTCAATGAGGCATGTCTAATTTTGGAAAACCTCCAAATACGCGCCCGGTGGCTGTCACTCGTGCTTGGAGCTGGAGATCAGGCCCTTAGTGTTGAGGCCACATAAATAGGGTATTCATAAGCTCGATTGTTGCAAAAACTCCAGGCATAATTCGGCATAATCCCCGTCTCCCTAGACATGAACCCCACCACCTACTGAATAACCAATACTCCTCGCATCATACTGGTACTGTATTGGGTGTTTATCACCTGGGAATGGGTTTTGCTAGGCAGCAGATTACATGTACGGGCCACGGTTATTGTAGAAGGCCTTCTATAGGATTACACAAGGATCATTCTGCTACGCTTCCATTTGCATTGCTTGCTACACCGTAGTGACCATAATGCAAATCCTATTTCAGATATCAAGTTCGACGGACACCAAAACCCGAATCCCAAATGTACCCAAGGGTTCTTATGTGTAATTTGCTCCTTCGGGCGTGCTAGGGGCTTTCGGAAATTTACACCAAAACTTACCCAAAAAGAACTACATAGGATGTTCTGGGCAATGCCCAACCCTAAACCTTAAACCCTAAGCCCTAAACTAAACCCTAAATCCTAAATCCTAAGCCCTAAACCCTAAACCCTAAACCTAAACCCAAAACCCCTAAACCTAAACCCTAAACTCCTAAACCCTGAATCCTAAACCTAAACCCTATACCAGCTTCCTGAGCTTTCAAGTCGCCCAAGTCTTTGGCCATGCGGATTGCTGGTGCTTGTGAGCCGCCTCGCACGCGCCAATAATCTTCCTTCCGTGCCCAACGGTTTGAACTAGTCTAAAGTCCTAGCATCCGGCTTAAAACCCTTACAATGTTCCCCTATATAATCCCCTTTTAAGAAGTTTAGACTATAGCTCATGTAGGTTTAGGGTTTACAATATGTGAACCTCATTGTTTACAACAATGAGGTTCACATATTATTACTTCGGGGCCTAAGTATGTACTACATAGCTACATGGAGCTTTTGGGGTGGATGATGGCTGAAGACCTGGGCCCTGGGACATCGAACGGTTGAAATTACAGAATCATGGGTAAGGTTTCAGGTTACAATACGGGTTTTTTTCCTTTGGTAAAAACTCTCCACCCAGTATCATCAAACCTGAAGCACCCACCCACGACTTAGTCAGAGAGTAGACTCTTACGTTCGCGCATTTTGTACCAGCCGAATTAAGCACTTAAACTCTAAGACCTTGCAGCAAAACCTCGCCTAGGGTGCCCAAAAACTACAAGGGCATCCTGACCAAGCTTGCGAAAGCCCAGGGAACGCAAGAGGTTCGAAGATTTCTGCTACATACATATATATATATATTATATATGCACCCCCCCTAAAGATCTACCTCCCAAGGGCCCTGAACTCCCCCTGCATCTCAGCTAACCTGACGTCCAAAGTGGCAAACCCACCACCCTTGCTAAACATGGAAACACGCGTAAACATTTGAAGAGACAGTAGTGCTTGCAGGGCCTCCGTTCCATACAATTGCACTGTGCTGCAATAGCTGCGTTATTTTGGCATTTGAAATTATTTGTGCATAATACCTCTCAAGCCATCCGTGCGAAGCGAACGACAGTCACTTGGCCTTGCACTGCGCATGGTCACG